>CM077090.1:157957033-158257576 GCA_039513925.1 Platanthera zijinensis | reverse complement strand
CATTAAGTGGAGCTCCTCGCTCTCAATGCCTAGTGGAGCTCTTGCTCTCAACGTCTTTTTTATCCTCTAGCATTGAGTGAATCCTTTCCACTCAACGCTCTTATCGCTTTTTGATTTGGTCGTTTCTCTTATAAAAGCAGGTGAGTGGGGTAGGCAAGCCTGCACTCAGCTGGGTTTTGGCTTTTCAGCAGGTCAGGCAGTAGGGCTTCCGCCTAAGTGTGCGAGAAGCCTCCCGCCTAGTTTGGTCCAGAGGTAAATTTACCCAGTTGCTCCTAGAGGTCTGCATTTAGCTTCTCAGAATAGCGGAGTTTGGCTGTTGGCAAGCCACTTTGGGCTGCAAATAGCCTTTTGGAATAGCGGAGCTATGTTGTTGGCAGACTAGATATTAGAAATCTATAAATAGACCCACAGGGTACCTCATAAGGCAAGCTTTCTCATTTTCTGAAGTTTTGAAGCGCTTTTTGAGGTATCCTTAGCTCATCACTTGGCTAAGGAGGGGAAGCACTCTGAGATCTTTCGAGTTAGTGGAGGGACCTCCGTGTTGTAGCCCAGGGTCAGTTCTTTAGTTCTCAGTAACTAGTCAAGGGTCTGAGTTTGGGGGAAGTAGGTGTTAGCTACACCCCAGGGTCCAAACTCTCGTTGGGGCTAGTTTTTGGTTCCAACATCAGAGCCTTCATGGATTACACTTATAAGGCTATATCAAAAGGATGATCCTGATTTGCAGCACCTTTGTAGTAGAACTGAGAAAGGGGAATTACCAGACTTTTCAATTGATGATGCGGGTACATTGAAGTACCGCAGTAGATATTATATCCTCGTTGTTGAGGATATTCGAGCTAAGTTATGCAATGAGGCTCATGGTTCTAGTGTTTCCAACCACCCTGGTTCTTCTAAGATGTATAGAGATCTGAACCAAATCATTTGGTGGTATGGAATGAAGAACGATATAGCCAAGTTTGTGTCAGAATGTTTCACCTACAAGCGCATTAAAGCAGATCATGGACGGTCTGGTGGCAAGCTGATGCCTTTGGATATTCCAAGTTTGAATTGGAAGAGTATTTTTATGGACTTTATTACTGGTTTGCCGAGATCTCCCCGAGGACATGATTCTGTGTAGGTCATAGTTGACAGATTGACGATGTGTGCTCACTTCGTGTCATTCAAGATTGATTACTCCATGAAGAAGATTACAGAGTTATATTTGGAAGAGGTCATTAGATAGTATGGAGTACCTGTAAGTATCGTGTCAGTTCGAGATTCTAGGTTTATGTCTCGTTTTTGAAAGAGTTTATAGGAAGGGTTGGGTACCGACCTTAAATATTCAACCGCTTATCATCCGCAGACCAATGGTCAGACGAAGAGAGAGTTAATCAGATTTTGGAGGATATGATTAGATGTTACATCTTGGACCACGGAGGGGCGTGGGACGAGCGGCTTAGATTGATGGAATTTGCTTATAATAACAGTTATCAAGAGAGTTTGCAGATGGCCCCATTTTAGGCTTTGTATGGGAGGCGTTGCAGAACTCCCTTTTTTGGGCCGAAGTTGGTGAAGGACCATTGTTGGGTTCGGAAGCCTTGGAAGAGATGAATACTTCTATGACACATATTCGAGAGAAACTTCATATAGCTCAGGAGCATTATGAGAAGAACGCTAATCGGCGAAGGATTGATTTGGAATTTGCAGTTGGAGATGTGGTTTTTCTCAAGGTTTCTCCCATGGTTGGTGTTCAGAGGTTTGGAAGGAACCATAAGTTGTATCCCAGGTATGTGGTACCTTTCAGCCTATAGACTGGATTTGCCCGCAAGTTGCCCTGGTGTGCGCGATGTGTTTCATGTGAGCCAGTTGCATAAATATGTGCTTAGTGGTTGGCATGTTCTCGATTCGGTGACCCATTTGTTGCCTAATATTTTTTATGTTGAAGTGCCTGTTCGCATTCTAAATACTCAAGATCGGGTGTTGCGAAGGAAGACAATACTCATGGTCAAAGTTTTGTCGCAAACCAAGACGTGGAGAGCGCGACTTGGGAGTTGGAGTCAGCTATGAGGGAGGCTCATCCTCATTTGTTCTCCTAGTTTCTTTTGGTAAGTGTTTCTATTCAATAACCCTTGGTTATGTTCCTTCTTTAGTAGATTCAGTTGTGTATCAAGTTTTGGGACAAAACTTTCTTTTAGGTGGAGTGGCTCTAACGCCCATGATTTTTCGGTGTATATTTTAATTCCTTTAGTGGCGTATTTTTGACGTCAGGGCATTACGTTGATGTGTAGTTGGCGAGTATCATTGTTGGAGCGTCACTTTTGCTCATTGTTATCCGAGGTTTTGACTTAGAATGTTAGCATGGCTAATTTCTAGTGTGTTTTTGAAATTTTCCTTGCGGACATGGTTTATTTTGGAACTCGATAGGGCATTTTAGGGATATTTGGTGTTTTAACTTCGGGGAGTTTTTACCCGAGTTTGGTTTGTCGGATTCTGATTTCGACTTTGCCATTAGTTTTGTAGCATCGGTATTTAGCTTTGGTGTGAATTTCATGGAAATCTGTGTTGATTCGAGTTTTTGGTCGTTTGGACCTTAATTAATAATATAATATCATATTATATATATAAGGGTGTACGTTTTGGCGGAAGCCTATTAATCATCTTCTTTCCAAGCCGTCAGACCGATTCAGGGAAGAGAGAAAGCGGCGAAAATCGCAAGCTTTTGGCCGTCGATTGTAGGAGTCCCGGTGCGTGAAATCATTGTCGGAGGGTAGATTTGGAAAGCTCTCTCCTAGATCTACGTGTGAGCGGTGAGTTTTTCCCATTTCTTGAATTTTTGGGAATTAGGTTATTCGGTTTTGACCCTCATTTTCCCCGAAAAGTTTTAGGAAGTGTAGCCAAGGTGTTCTTGTGGCCGGATCCAAAAGGAGGAGCGCTCGTAAGGCCATATTTCAGAAGCTTTGAGGCAAGTGGTGAATCTTCCCCTTGCTAGTTTCTTGCTTTTCATTCTTTTCTTTTCTTCCCTCCTTAGAATGTAGGATTTCCGGCCAAGGAAATTTCTTCGGATAAGGGCTGAGACTGGTTAGAGGAAATACGTCGATTATAGGGGAGTCAACCTAAGTTTAATTCATCATATATGGTGGGGTCAGTCTGAGTGAAATTCGTAAAATATGAGTTTTGGGGCTAAGTCAGATTTGTCGGGTATTCTCGATGAGTTCATCGAGTATCAGCCTTGGTGTCGAGTGATTCTGCATTCGTTGAGTTTAGGTGTCGAGTATCAGCCTTGGTGTAGAGTGATTCTACAGTCGTTGAGTTTAGGCATCGAGTTCATCGAGTATCAGTCTTGGCATTGAGTAAATTTTGTTTTGGCACCGAGAGCGTCGAGTAGCCTATAAGTCTAAGTCTTTTTCGTCGAGTTAAGACTTTTTGGCATAGAATGCGTCGAGTGAAACTGTATGGCGTCGAGTGCTTTGAGTATAGGTGCCTTTGGCGCTGAGAGCATTGAGTAAACTCAGCTAGGCGTCGAGTGAACTCAGCTAGGCATCAAGTGAAGTAAAGTTCATGGATTTAAGTTCAGGCATTGAGTGAAATCTCCTTGGCGTTGAGTGCGTTGAGTGAACTCCAAATTCATCGAGTATACTCGATGAATTTGTCATGGACTTGGTGATTTGCGTCGATTTGTCAAGTATCAAGGTAATGTTAGCCGATTCGTCGAGTATCGCCAGTTAGCCAGAAGTTTGCCATGAAGTATTTGTCGAGTGTCTACTGCATTCGTCGGGTATATTCGACGAATCAGTGTGGACTTAGAATTTTCTTGCTGAATTGAGTCCAATTCATCGAGTTTGGCCTTAGGGTGGTTTTCGGGATTTTTTTCCCTTTTTGCCATTGGAGTAATCCTATGTTTTGGTTAGGGTTTTATCAATGTTTTTTTGGATGTTTTTGGTGTGGCCCATGGTTGGCAGCGGATAAAGGACCACCAACCTAAGGCCAACTTATAAATCTTTGTCGTGGGGGTTTACCCGTGTGGGTTTGTGACTGGGTGTAGAAGGGTAGGTTCCCACCATCTCATGTGCCGGCTATTCCCTGGTTTTGGGTGTGTTGAGTTATCAGACCACCTTTCTTTGGGCCCTTATGAAGTTTTTATTATTGGTGTGTTGGGTAGGTTCCCACCACCACCAGGTGCCATATTTTACCAGTGTTTATGTTCATTCTATGATTAGCTTGCCACTCTTGTGCATATATACACATACTTATATAAATGTTTTATAAAGCATAGATCTTTATCGCACTCGGTGCAGCTTGAGATCTAACCCTTGTGAGTTCTTTCTTACTTATTACCTTATGGTTGAGTGTTGATGTTTTCATTTCAGCTATTCTTGTTGAGTTGGTAACCCTTTGACTCATTTGCTTTCATTTTAAAATGATCTTTTATTCGTCACTTGTATATTCTTGTTGAGGTATTCTTTTCTTTGGAATGTCTCAGGTTTGGAGCAGTAGCTGGTTGAGCGGATAGGGTTGGTGGTTGCTAGTGTTCTACAATTGTTGTAGTCGCCCTTTCCTCACCATTGTGAGGTAATGTTGTTGTTTTGTTGATTAGTTCAGACATATATGCTTTTTGGTGGGTTCATGTCAGGTTGTTGATGCCCACTAAAGTTTTTATATTGTTAAGTTACTTGCTAGCTGCTTAGTCTCTTCTAGATGACTTATTGGTTTTACTTACTCTCTGGGAAGGTTTTATGTTAGGATTGCATGTTAGTTATTTTAAGTATAAAAGTATCATTATAACTATCTCATTCATAGAATATTTCAAGCCAAAGTCATTCTATTTTTAACTATGTAAAAGACTCTTTCATTACTTATATTAAATCTAGAGGTATGCATATCATGAGTTATCCTATTTGGATGTTTATGTTCATGTAGGATGTTAATCGATATAAATAAAGTATTTTCCGCAGCATATATTCATGTTTTCACTTGTGTACTAGTTGATCCACTGATCTGAGGGATACGGTCATCAAAACTTAACTTAAATCACAGTTTTCTTTCATAATAAACTTCAGAATTTCATATAAAGTGTTAGGTTCGAGTTCTTGCCTGAGCACCTACAGTTTTCCCCTGCACGGTGTGGCATCATTATGCATGTATTCTCTTACTCTAATATATCATTTTAATGTGGAGAAAATGTGAGTTGTGACAGGTGCTAGGGTTATTGTGTGGCGGTAGGTCTTTTCGCGCATTATTGTCAGTTGTCCATCATCAAATTAGGAAAAGATCCTAAGATATTCTCTTACTGCTTTTTGATTGAGCGGCGCAGTTGCTGGCGCGATGCGGTAGTCTGGTCTTCTCGGTGCCACCAGCTCTTCTTGATACTACCTACTCTTCTTGAAGCTACCGACTTGAGGATTGTTAATATAGATAACGTGGAGAGGTAGATATAGCGTTAGGAGGTAGGTCACACAAAAAATCTTTCATCCCCTATTTATAAACCAGCATAGCTAGTGTGTGCGGTAAGGCTAGCATATTGCAGTAGGTCACAGAGAGTGGATTTTTGGTGTCTTCATACCTATAATCCTACACACTATGCCCAACATAAGCATGATCAAACACAACTTGGGATTTGATATTGTCAAACTAAAGAGATATAGAACACAAGTTCCAACATAATTCTCCTTGCTGTCAATCCCTGAGAATAAGCACCAAAATCTGCAAATCAATTTGACTTGAATTCCTTACACAATCTACGCTTTAAATCAAGGACTTGACTGTTATGTCATGTGTCAAGTTGTAGTTGATTGTGTTATGTGACCTTACATAATGCCAAAGACAAAGTCAAATGGCCCATGTGAAGTATCCATGGTCAGCATAAAATACATATTGGTCATATAAGGAAACTCGCAACACTTAGCCAAGTTTTGCATGTAGCAACACTCTGTCTTCATGCAGTTGATGTAGTCGAATCTTCCTCTTCGATGTAGAAACTTTTTTTACTTCAATGCAGTCGAAGTTTTCCTTAGCTATGAACTCGATACAGTCGAATTTTTCTTTAGTTATGAACTCGATGTAGTAGAATTCTTCCTTAGCCGTGAACACAATGCAGTCGAATTTTTCCTTAGCTATAAAATCAATGAAGTCGAATTTTTCTTTAGCCGTGAACTTGATGCAGTCGAATTTTTCCTTAGCTTTTTGCCAATGCACCCGATTTTTTACTTAGGTAAATCTTTTATCCTGGCTTTGATTTCTTCTGTTTTAGTGACTTTTCCCAATGATAGTAACATGTCTAATATATAATTAATACATAGGTCAACAAGAATTTTTCTCCTTGAGGGATTACAAGTGCAAAATACTATTTGGGTGATCAAGTGTCTAATCATACATTAGATATGAACTTAAGTTAAACCTGTCACATCAAAACTAGAACAGCCATCAAGTATAAGATGTTTATTGTCACCTTAAGGCCTTCTTCAAATCAAGAATCTTGGGGATAATATTCCCAACATTTTTAGTTAAGGATTTTGCACAATAATAAGTAACTCATAGTGCTCATGCAAATTTATATGATGAGGATATTTATACAATGCAATGTAATGTATGAATGTATAATGACTCACCCATGATTCACTCATGCACTATGAGTTGTTATGTTGGCATAGACCTCTACTTCCCACTTTATAAAGGTTGTTAACCTCTTAGGCACCTCTCATCGTGGCAAGATGGAGATAGTGAAACGGGCTTCTCCACTACTAGATGGGTATGTACACTACCAGACCTAGGCCTTACGTATGTCGTGATGATAAGAACCAAACAGCGGAGAACCCGGGTACTCTTGCTCGATAAAACCAACTGAGACTTATGGATACAATATGGGTCATCATGGAAATTATTCCACTAGACCACTTCCTATCTAGCTTAGAGTCTATCTATCAGCTTATGTTGGTGCGCCAACTAGTATGCCCGTAGACATGCCACAAGTAATCCTCTAACCAGGATCAATATGCACGGTGTATAAAAACACACCCATGTATTTCCTATGATAAAACTCATGCTACCCAACACACAAAGGATGCATGCTTGTACGCGAACATGGATATTACGGGAAAACTCGAATTCCTCTCACTGACCAAATTCTACGTTTGCACAAACTTTCAGTGCAGCAGACACGTTATTCAATTTTATCAATTAAATGCTAACGTATGGGTAGCCAAACCGTTTAAGATCGAACAAAGGTTATATGCTGATATTCTCCCAGGCTAAAAAGGACCCACCCGTCCGATCGAGTGGTTGTTGTACCAAAAGAGATCCACTAAAAATTATGATTTGGAAACGTTAGATCTCTCCCAACAAAAAGAAAATGAGGTTCTTCAATCCTCTCGAAATTAAATAAATCAAGATAGTCAACAAAATCGATCGAAGAAAACCACGACTAATTCAATGCTATCAAGAATCAACGCTAAAGTATTCCACCATAGAAATTATCTAGAGGGAAAATAAAATCACTCAAAGAAAGTAGAAATTTTTGTTACCCTAATCGGAGATTTATAGTCTCCAAGACTTGGATTGTTCGTCACCGGATCCACTGAAGTCATGCTGAACGGAGGGAAACTCGTCCGCCTTCCTTGCGTCACGCAGGGTTTTGATTCCACGGGATTCACGTTGAGTTTCATTAGCTGAAATCTTCAATGGTTGGAAGAGTGCTAGTCGGCTTTGGTGAGGGTAGGGGCTGGTCAGGTTTGGTGTAGAATGAGGAGAGAGGAAAGGTGCTGGCCAAGGAGGGGAGAAAAGGCTTGGTCGGGTTGGGTGGATGAGGGTGGTTGTCGGGTTTCTTTGGGAGAGGGAGGGATGTTGGTGGAGATCTTGAGGAGGGAGGAGGAGGTGTGAGGGTGGCCGAAATTTTGAGAGGGGGTTAGGGTGGCCTGCGGCTAGGGAGAGAAAGAGAGACAAATTTTCTAACCGAGGGGGAGAGCAATTAGGAGGAAATCAATTAGGCTTTTGTTTCATTCAATCTTAATAAAATTAACAATAGCAAGGCCTTATATAGGCTTACAACAAGGATTGGATACATGCAGCCCAAAATAAAAAAGAAAACACACATAAGTTAAAACATAACATGAGAAATAAAAGTGCTCACAAAATAACAAATAAATTCAAATAAATATTAATAGGTTGTCTTGCACTGAGGGCGGAGATTGTAGAACCGCTCCACAAGGTCACCATGGCATTGCAAGTCTTTGACTGGAGATGGAGTAAGATTTATGTAAGCATGTCGTCGCCTTCTTCATCATGTTGGGGGTTGTCATCTCCATCAATCCTCCCCAGCTCAAAAGTACTCATCACCGATGAGTTGGTCGGAATGTACCAGTGTAGAAGAGCATCATCCAAAAGTGCCACCTCCGATTCAAGAAGCCCAGAGTCATCCGAGGCATGACGGTCACGCCATCGAATCAAGTAGCAGCAAACAACACCACTTGGAGAGGAGAGCACTTCATCTTTGAGGATCCTGTCAGGCAAAAAGGTGGTCCTTGGGAAACTTGGAAAAGCATTAGTCAAAGAAGGAAAAAAAGTTTCTACATCAACATTCAACGTACCTCCATTGGAGACTAATGGAGAGAGAGATCCAGGAAAAAGCTCACCACCCAACCCATTAGAAAACTAATTGGACCCAAACACACAGGCAGATAATTCAAGTGGTGGAGAAACATATGGCGTTAAGTCTGAAATATTAAAAATAGGGGAAATTCCCCAATCGGTGGGTAAATCCAAAAGATATGTGTTTTCTCCTAATTTCTTTAAAATTCGAAAAGGTCCAGCTCACCGATTTGCCAACTTTTTTATAGTGCTCAAAGGCATCCATTCAGGGATTAGACGTACAAAGACTAAATAGCCAACCTTAAAGTGAGACGCTCTCTTATGTAAGTTAGCATGAGATTGATAAGATGCATATTGTGTGGTTAGCGCCTCATTAATGTGCTTATGTAAATTATGAACATGAGAGGCAAAATCTTGTGCAAATTGACTTGACTTATAAGATGGAGGTAACAGAATCAAGTCAAGTGGCACTGGTGCTTTATATCCGTGCACGATTTCATTTGGTGATAAACTTGTGGACCTTTTTTTTGAATTATTATATGCTAACTGAGCATGGGGAAGGATTAGGTCCCACGTACCCTTGTGGTCACCCACAATACAATGAAGTAAACTACCCAAACTTCTGTTTTACCACTTCCTGTTTGCCCATCCATCTGTGGATGGTAGGCCGAAGAAAAAACAATAGTTTGTGTCCATAAACTTCCATGGGGTCTCCCAAAAATAACTAGTAAATTTAACTTCCCTACCGGTTATTATAGTTTTTGGAAAGCCCCGATGCCCTATAACTTCCTTAAAGAATAATTTAGCTAAATGTGACGCATCGTTGGTCTTATTACACCCAATAAAATAGGTCATTTTAGAAAACCGATCTACTACCACCAAAATGGAATCATGACGTCTAAACTTGACAGGTATGCCTAGAATAAAATCCATACTAACATCTTCCCAGGTAATGGAAGGAATCGAAAGAGGGGTATAAAGTCCCGCATTCATTTTATTACCCTTAGCTAATTGACTTGTGCGACAACTTCCCACAATTTTATTAATCGTTGACTTAAGGTCGGGCATGTGGAACTTATCTTCTACTAACGTAATGGTCTTATCATGTCTGAAATGACCACCTAAACCACCACTATGTAATTCCCACACACTGAAATGAAGTAGGGAAGAACGAGGAATACAAAGCTTCGAATGCTTAAATAATAACCGTCCCAAATATAATATGTTGAAATGGTCGTGGGAGAGTTGTTTTGCATGGAATAATAGATTTCCTTGAAATCCGGGCAAAGAACGTACTTATCCTTAATCCTATCGAACCCAATCACTTTCACCTCTAGAACAGACAATAATAAATGACACAACTAAGAGCATCTGCTACACGATTTAGAGTTCCCTTAAGATGTTTTATTATAAAGGTGTACTCCTGAAGATAGGAGACCCATTTAGCATGCCTTGGGCTAACCTTATTTTGAGAATTGATAAACCTCAAAGCCAAAGATCGGATAGGATAACAAACTCCTTAGAGAGTAAATAATGACACCAATGTTGTAGGCACTGAATAACCGCATAAAACTCCTATTATAATTAGAATAATTTAATTCAACCCTGCGAGCTTCTCACTAAAGTACCCAATAGGATGACCCACTTGACTCAATACACCGCCAATAATGACTCCAGACACATCACAGGATAATTCAAAAACCTTATTAAAATCCGGTAATCGTAAAATAAGAGCTTCCGACATTCGGGATTTAATTGTTTCAAACGCTTTAGCGGACGATTTGGTCCACGTGAAATCCCCCTTCTTTATGCACTCCGTGATCGGTGCCATGATATTACTAAAATCCCGGATAAATCGGCGATAAAAAGTAGCTAGGCCGTGAAAACTCTGAACATCCCGTATATTGGTTGGTTCCGGCCAATCCTTAATGGCTTATACCTTCTTAGGATCAACATGTATGCCCTCTGAACTCACAATATATCCAAGGAATTCCATAGATGGAACATTGAACGTATATTTTTTAAGATTAACAAAAACTTTTCCTTTCGCAACGTGGTAAATACTGTTCTCAAGTGAGACTCATAATCGTTCAGAGAGGCGTTAAAGACTAGGATATCATTAAAATATATAACTATGAATTTTCATATGTAAGGCTTGAACACTAAAGTCATCAACCTCTAAAATGTTCTCGGGCCATTAGTGAGCCCTTCCCCGAGCACCAACCACTCATAAAGTTCGTCCTTTGATTTAAATGTCGTCTTCCACTCGTCTCCTTCCCTATTTCTGATTTGATGGTAGCCACTCTTAAGATTTAATTTAGAAAAAATCATGGCCCCGGATAACATGTCTAATAAGTCATCTAAACGAGGGATGGGAAACCTGTATTTGACAATTATTTTATTAACGGCCCTATAATCCACACACACCCTCCAAGAACTATCTTTCTTAGGGACAAATAATGTGGGTACGGCACAAGGACTCTTACTATGATGGATGAACCCCTTACTTAGCAAATCCGAAATTAATTTTTGCAATTCAAGGTGTGCGGAGGGGTTAAGTCAATAATGGGGAAGGTTGGGCAACGAGAAACCCGGAACAAAATCAATCTCGTGTTGAATTTCTCGCATGGGGGGTAACTCGAGCGGTAAATCATCTGGCTAGACATCCTTAAATTCTTCTAAAAGGGTCTTCAATGTTAGAGGTAAATTCTCAAAAGAGGAGCTATCTTCCTTGACTTATAAACATACTAACACATACATGACACCGTCTATAAAGGTGTCACGCTCAAACTCATCCTTACCTATCAAGCTTAACGTTTTCTTCTCTACAGGCACAATCGTGTCTTTAGAAGAGATCGAAAGATCTTTAGGTGAAGTGGGTTTAAAGATAATGGTCCTGCCATTAAATTTGAACTCATATGTGTTGGCTTTTCCTAAATGAGTAATATCATGGTCATAAAGCAATGGACGTCCTAGTAAGACATGATAGGCATCAATTGGGATGACGTCACACCAAACCTTTTCAGAGTAAGACTTGATGGTAAGGGGAACAAAACAACGCTTTGAAACTGGGAGGGATGTCTTATTTACCCATGCCACCTTATACGGGTGAGGGTGCAGCTCAGTAGCTAATAACATTCAGGACACCGTGTTTTTCAGAAATCAAATTCATACAACCTCCACTATCAATGATCAACTTACACCACTTCTCTCCACTCTTAAAATTTAACGAAAAAATAGTTGTCCTATTCCAGTCATCTAACGCACGTGGAGTAGCCAGAATACACCGCATGACCATCATATTAGCATCATCTTCTATATTGATTGGCACCCCTTCCGGCTCGCAATCTTCTCCTGCCACATATATAAGCTCGGCCGACTCAAACGAGGAGTTTAAAATGTCTAGGGGCTTGGGTTTGGTAGAACACTCACTAGCGTAATGGCCCTGAATTCCACAAGCAAAACAAGTAGCATTCATTTTGCTGACCCTTCCTACAGGAACTCTCTCACCTGTTGGGTTTTTAATATTCTTAGCAGTCATGACAATGGAGTTCGAGTCAGTGGACCGGAACTTACTCTTATCCTTAAAGGTGGAGGTGGGTTCGTCCTAAGATGGACTTTCCCTTTTGAAATAAGTGAGTCTTAGTCTTGTGTGCATTGTGTTTCTTAATATCCAAGGCGACATTGAAAGTGGTGTTTAGTTCGGTGTGACCATATCGCAAAAGTTTACCCTGAATATCGAGGTTTAACCCCTTACGAAACCTAGAAAGGGTGATCTCTGGCATCTCCCTAACATCACACCTGACCATCATGTCCTTAAGAAGGCTCATGTACTCAGAGATTGACCTATTCCCTTGTTTAAGGGTAGCTAAATCATCAAACATCTGTGTTCGATGATACGTAGGGACGTACTGGTCTGTCAGCATGGCCTTCATGCCTGCCAAACCAATGGGTGGTAAGCCATTCATGGCACCAAGATGACATTCCTAATTCAGCTTGTGCCACTCGAAATAACACTCGATCTCCGTAACCCAGCCTAAGGAGACTTGAGGTTCACCCAATCCATCGTGTGATGGGAGTTTGACTCGGACTGTTCTAGTAATATCAAACTCAAAAGGTGTCTGGTTATTGTGAACCGGCGCACACTGGTCGTGATCATTATTAATATTATTATTATGGTTATTCCCTTCATCACGTTGGTTGGCGGAATGATTACGGGGAGCCGCTTGATTTAATCTTAATTCGTGAAGCATCTCCTTAATCTTTGTCAACTGATCAGTGAACTCTTGGCGGAGTTCATCAATCACTATGGGACCGTGTACAATATCCCGTTCATCCGCCATATGGGAGGAAGAAGGGGAATACTTCGTACCTAATCTAGTGTGCATGCAAGAAAATATGGTTCTGACCCAATATAATTTATGACAGAAGAAATTGTTCCCGCTTAATAACTAGGGAAGTAGAAATTTTTTTTTGATTTTCTTAATGAAAATAATAAGGAGATTATTAAAAAAATTGAGTTTTTTTGTAGAAAAATAAAAGTTTTAGGCCGCTATGGCAGACCAAATTTTTTTGATTATTATTTTTGACAATAAAACGTGCAAGAAAAGTGTGTGTCGACGTCCTAAGAAAAGGGGGAGGATGATAATTAGGAAATTGACACAAACCTCCCTCTAATACCAAATTGATACAGGCTTGTACGCGGACACAGATATTACGGACAAACTCGAATTCCTCTCACTGCCATAATTCTACGTTCCCACAAACTTTTAGCGCAGTACACACATTATTCAATTTTATCAATTAAATGCTAATGTACGGGTAGTCAAACCGTTTAATATCAAACAAAGTCTATAGCCCTATATTCTCCCAGGCTAAAAAGGACCCACACGGTCCGATCAAGCGGTTGTTGTACCAAAAAAGATCTACCAAAAATTACGATTCGGAAATGGTAGATCTCTCCCAACAAAAAGAAAATGAGGTTCGTCAATCCTCTCGAAATTAAATAAATCAATATAGTCAACAAAATCGATCGAAGAAAACCACGACTAATTCAATGCTATCAAGAATCAACGCTAAAGTATTCCACCACAGAAATTATCTAGAGGGAAAATAAAATCACTCAGAAAAGTAGAAATTTTCGTTACCCCACTCGGAGATTTATATTCTCCAAGACTTGGATCGCTCGTCACTAAATCCACCAGAGTCTCACCGAATGGAGGGAAACTCATCCGCCTTCCTTGCGTCACGTCGTGTTTTGATTCTATGGGATTCACGTTGAGTTGTCTTGGCATAAATCTTCAATTCTTGGAACAGTGCTGGTCAGCTTTGGTGAGGGTAGGGGCTGGTCGGGTTTGGTGTAAAATGAGGAGAGAGGAAAGGTGGTGTCCAAGGAGGGGAGAAAAGGATTGGTCGGGTTGGGGGATGAGGGTGGTGATTGGGTTTCTTTGGGAGAGGGAGGGATGTTGGTGAAGATCTTGAGGAGGGAGGAGAAGGTGGTGAGAGTGGCCGAAATTTTGAGAGGGGGTTAGGGTGGTCGGCGACTAGGGAGAGAAAGAGAGAGAGACGAATTTTCTAAAAGAGGGGGCGAGCAATTAGGAAGCAATAAATTAGGGTTTCTTTTCATTCAATCTTAATAAAATTAACAATAGCAAGGCCTTATATAGGCTTATAACAAGGATTAGCTATATGCAGCCCAAAATAAAAAAGAAAACACACATAAGTTTGAACATAACATGAGAAATAAAAGTGCTCACAAAATAACAAATAAATTCAAATAAATATTAATAGGTTGTCTTGCGCCGAGGGCGGAGATTGTAGCATCGCTCCACAAGGTCACCACGGCATCACAAGTCTTTGACTGGAGACGGAGAAAGAACTTCCGTAAGCATGTCATCACCTTCTTCATCATGTTGGGGGTTGTCATCTCCATCACAAGGACTTCCCCATAAGTCCTTAATGTAATAATAATTTAATAAATATAACCGTGTTAACTAGCACCCAAGGACTACCAATAGATTCTTTACCATAGCGCAATAGGATATAATCATATCCAGATTTAAACTACATCTGACCATCACTGCTACCAGTATTGAGTCCTATTTACACAAAAACTTGAAGGCGTAACTCTAGTACAATGGAATGTGTAAGTCATGGGAATAGCTTCTCGTGATCCTATTGGACTACTTGTGTGTCTAGTGATGTAATAAGGTCTCAAGGTAAGTTTCACTATGAATTCCGTAATTCCTCACCATGGGGTTTACCAGGATTTATATATATATATACATACTAAGCAAAGAATCATTCACCACATCCAAAAACTTGGATAAAAGTAGTGGTATTATTAGCATGATCATTCATCGAATGTCTCTTCATGAATAGTATAATCATCCGGGTACATACACCAACATTGCTTAGATATTATCCTCTACATGAGTGGCAACTTATATATCTTATTAATTTAGCATGGGTTGACTTGTATGAGTGCATACAAATCTGATCATGAACAATGATCTTCATAAGTCCAATATCATTTAAGAATCAACCATAAAGTAGATGATTAAGTATTCTACTTTTATGAGTATAATCAAGTTATGTCCTATCATCATGTGTACATGTGCAAATGACCTCCAATCAGTATGTTTAAGTTCGGTAATATGATTTTCCCCAATATTAAGACCAATCATCTCCAATATCATATTAGAATCATAAAAAAAACCTTGAATACAATTGAAATTTGAAAACTATATAATTCACAGCTTTTCCTAAACTATCTGCCACACATTCAATGTCCTAGAGCAACATTGATCATATAGTAAAATAAGTGATCAAACCAAATCCAAATTCACTGAGATTTTTACCACAAGACTTAAATGTCTTCATATGCATGACACCAAAATTGGAGCCTCATTGGAAATCTAAATAATTATATACATCATATTTAATTCATATGATATCATTGACAAAACTATAGCAAATACAAATCCAAAAAATTGAAACTTAATGGTGGTGTCCATAATGTCATCAAGCATACATGTACCAAAATTTATTATTATCCAAGTGAGTAATACAAAAAATAGTGAGATCCAAAAGTTTGAGATAATGTTTACTAAAAATGGAATTAATGGAGTTATAATCCACCAAAAATATTATTCTACCCTATTCTGGAAAGTTCTTTCCAATGGATACAACTTTCATGTTGAGCCTGAGATCTAGATCTAAGTGCATCATGCCTGACAATTGGCTTAAACCTGGCTGGGTAAACATGATAGATTTGGTTTGGTCAATAAATGGCAGATCTGTATATATCATGAAGCAATTTGATAGAAACTGGTCATTTCCTTCCTCTAGCCAAGAGTTGTGGTTTGCTTGACCTTCTTTCCTTCAATAATCCCTCTATAGACCGCCATTCTTCACGAGATCAAGTCCTACGGCTTTATATTGAAGTGAGGAGTTAATTGAAGCTATTTTTACGGTAAACAATGCCCTAGAACAGAAGTTCTAAAATGTTCTTATCTCACAATTTATCCATGTATCTCACTGAAATAATGCGCATTTGAGCTCGATATCTCTCCTATTTTGAGTTAAAGATCTTGCACTAAGGGAGATAGGAGCAAGCTTACCTGATTCAAGGTCATGGATTGGGTTCGTCTCCTTGGTGGCATAGTTGTTGGCTAAGCTCCAACTCCTTCTGAACTTGATTTCTTCAAGGAAATGCTTAGCTCTGTTGCTTGAGTGATGAGAAAAAGGGAATAGGCTTAGATGAGGGAGTGGGAGAGCTTAATGGTGAAACCCCATCATGGATTCTGGTGGGTGTTAATGGGAAATCATTTCCCATGCTTTGGAAGGGCAACTGTTGGGTATTGTATCCACAATGTACCTGATTTGAAGAAGCCCCTGAACAAGCTAAGTTGAATTGATAATGTATTTGATTATTTTCTATCAAGTTGTGCTTGCAGTTATTCCATGCTAAGTACACACCAATGTCAGGGTGCAGTGGGTCAATATATACGGGTCTGCGCAATGTAATCCCTCGTTGAGCAGATCAGTGTGTTGACTCACGTGTGCTCTCTCTATATGAGTGTACTTATTTTCAAGTACAGGGTTAAGGCAGATTAGGAGCAGAAGAAGGAGCAAAGATGGGTCAAAGACCAAGTTCATAGGAAGGAAGAGAAAAATCATCTAAGTCAAAATCAACGGGAATCACTAAGTCATTCCCGCCGACTTCGACGGGAGTCACTTGTGATTCTCGCCGATTCGACGAGAATCAGTCTGCATTCCTGCCGACTTTTTCCAGCTATCAGTTTTCCAAACATAAATTCTGCCAAGGCAGAATTGACGGGAATCACTAAGTGATTCTCGCCGACTTCGACGGGAATCGTTAGTGATTCCCGCCGATTCGACGAGAATCAATTTGCATTCCCGCCGATTTCCTCCAGCTGACAAGGTTTCCAACTGGAATTCAGCCAAGGCAGAATCGACGGGAATCGTGAGTGATTCCCGCCGACTTCGACGAGAATCACCAACGATTCTCGCCGATTTTGCCTTAAGCAATTTTTGTCTGTTTGCTGGACCGAACCAAGAGACCGTGAGTTGTTTCGGCCGGGGCTAGGGCTTTTCCTTGTGGGCCCCACAACGGTATTTTAGGGTTGGATCAGGGTATATATACTTGCGTATTTCGAACTTCTACATCAACTCATTCACGCGAAATCAAAAAGCCGACGTCGTGCCCTAGCAGATCGCGGAAAATCGCCGATCGCCTACGCCGCTCGCAAGCTCGTCGTCGCCGCTGATCTCAGAGCTTCTTTGATCTTCTAACGATAGTACCGAGGCTAGCAGTGCGTCTCATGCATCTCTCTTGAGATCTCTTGTATCTCGATTCGTTGAACGAGGTTAGTTCTTCATTCTGAATCGATTGAGACGACTGATCCGACTGAGATCATTCGTAGACCTTGCTTGCTTCGTCAAGAAGTTTGGATCTACAAAGTATCGCCGCCGCAATCACTTGTCGCCGTCGATCTTGACAAGATCCTCTCCAAGAGAGAACTCTAGTTGTGGACTCTTCGTATCTTTCAAGAACGCTTCAACGAACGAAGAAGGACATCGGAATCTCCAAAAGCCTTATTTGAATTTTCTTATACATTCAATTTTTGTTTTGTTGTAAAGGAATTTTTATTCTTAGTTGTAAGGGTTGGGTGCAACCCGTAGTGGTGGAGTTGTGACTCTTTTGTCGGAAGGGTTCCTTCCGTAGTGTGAGGATTGGATTTCAATCCGTTTGGAGAAGTGACCGATTCGTCCCTTGGTGGGAGATAGGTCAAAGGGGGAAGTGGACGTACCCAAATCGGGGAACCACTATAACTTTTTGTGTGTTTTTTTGTGCTGTGTTTGTTAATTTGTGCAGGTTAATTTAATTCCACAAAAGACTGCATGCCACCTATCCCCCCCCCCCCCATAAGTGGATTTAGTCGACACTAGATACTTTTAAGTGGTATCATAGGGAGGTTACTCGTCAATAAGGTTAACACCTTGAGTAAGATCTCGTGTCTAGTGTCAAGATGAAAGAAGATCTCAAAAATGGACGGACTCAAGTATTCAGGAAAGATCCCAGTGTGCACCAAGCTGAAATTTCCCATCTGGAAGGAAAGGATCAGGTTCTACATGGAAGCAGTCGACCCTCGACTCTTCATGGTAGTGGAGGAGGGCCCTTATATCCCCACTAAGGCCTCCACCATTGATCTTACTAAGATGGTGCCCAAGAAGCTCTCCGAAATGGATAAGGATGAGATGGTGCTTGTCGGACTAGACAAGAAAGCTCAGAGCATTCTTGTAAGCGCCATCGATGATTCCATGATGTAGAATTTCAGCAACTGTAGGACTTCCAAGGACATCTGGCACTGCCTGATCATCCTGATGGAAGGCACAAATGAAGTAAGGGATGATCGAAGATCCCTTCTGAACCAAAAGTATGAGGCCTTCAGGCAAGGTCCCAAGGAAGAAATCGGAGTGACATTCGAGAACTTCCTGAAGATCGTCAATGCCCTGAAGGGTTATGGCAGAGTGTTCACCGATGGTGAACTAAATGACAAATTCCTTAGATCCCTTACTAAGGAATGGGACACCAAGATCTGCACAATCTGAGAGTTTGGCAAGCTGGCAGAAACTGATCCCCAGATTCTGTTTGGAAAGCTTATGTCCTATGAGCTTCAGCTGAACACCAGAAAAGCTGAAGAAGAAGCCGATAAAGCCGCTGCCAAAGAAAATACTATAGCCCTGAAGGTCAATCACTCAAGGAAAGGCAAGGGTGCAGCCTCATCCCGCTCCTGGAAAAGGGATGAGGTAGAAGACTCTGAGCCATGCTCTTCCGGCTCAGATCTATCTAAAGAAGAATTCTCCTTCATCACTCGAGAGTTCAAGAAGTTTCTCAAGATGAGGAATCAAAGAAAGAGAGACGGCTCCTCCTTCCGACTTCAGAAGAAGAATTACTCTTCTGACAGGTATGAATCTAAACAGAACAAACATCGTTCTACTTACATCATCTGCTTTGGATGCAATAAGCCAGGCCACGTCGTTGCTGACTGCCACCAAAGCAAGAGAGATAAGGGGAAGGGAGAGGAGCACAAGTCCTCTAGAGATAAGAAGAAGGAGAGAAGCTACATTGCTAAAAAGCCAAAGACACTGAGTGAATCTGATTCGTCAGACTCCAGTGATGATGAGGAAGCCTACTTCGGGCTAATGGGTCGCTCTGACTCAGATGGAGACTGTCCCCCATTTACTGGGAAGGTAAAAGATCGTACCCCCCCCCCCCCCTCTCTGACTCTGACTCTGAGTCTCCTGATGATGATCTCGAGGACAGCCCATCTGCTCGTGAAGCTGAGCTCCTCGAAAAGTATGAGCTTCTGCTTAATACCTTTGAGGAATGTCACAAGAGGTTGAGAGCTCAGAAAAAGGAAGTCAAATTCCTTAAGGCTGAGGGTGTGTCCCTAAGAGAAGAGATCACTAGCTTGATTTCTCTCCGACAGAAACACCTGGACCTGACTTCTGAGCACTCAGAGTCTCTAAGGCTCCTTGACCAAAAACAGGAAGAAATCAACAAGTTAGAAGAACAGCTTGCGGCAGAAAGGAAGATTGTCAAAAGTTTCTCTATGCCCAAAACCGTTCTTCCTCTGGTTGATGAATTCTCTGCTCAGGCTAAGGGGGCTGGCTTAGGGTATGTGGGTGTGCCTGGTAAATCATCCAGGAGAAACAGAAAACAGAGGAAAAATAAGGCTGCTAAGAAGACCTCTGCTGCAGAAAAGGGAAAGGCCCCACTCGATCCTGTTTCATTCAGAAAGCCTGGCTTTCCTTGCAATGAGCGGGACTTTGAGTCAACCTTTGGCCACTTCTTCCGGCCCTCCGTTGAAAACCCCAAGAGCCGGTATGATGGTTGGACCTTCCTCCGAAACTACGGTGAGAGTGTATTCAAGGCACCTTATGAGGAAATCCAAGTGGAGAATTATGGCCACTTCTCTAGCGGCAATAATAGGAAGCAGGCACCAAAGGCCAAGCCTGTTATACTGAAGGAACAAGAAGTGAAGAAATCGTATGACTGTTGTCATCATGATGCCTCCACCTCCAGATCCAAGGCCTCGACTGGACCCACCGTACCAAGGGTGAAGCTGGAGCCTAGGAAGCGGTACAACAGGTTTGACTATTGGTGTTGTGGCAAAGTTGGTCACTTTATCGTGGATTACTGGTTTAATCCAAGATTCAACGAGACTCCTCATGTTAGCAATGCGAGGCTGACCACTCGTAGGGTTAACCACCCGAGGGGGAGTGTGCTAACAAGGAATCTAGGACCCAAGTTCGATTGGGTTCCTAAGGGAAACTAATTCTGTTTTGCAGGTATGTCCAAAGGCCACCAAAATGCCAATCTGGTACTTGGACAGTAGATGTTTCCAGCATATGACCGGGACAAGAAGCCTGTTGCGTGATTACTCCCCAGTCAAAAATGGACCCAAAGTCAACTTTGGAGGATCTGATCGAGGAGTCACCAGGGGTTATGGTATGATTTCCAGCGATGTATTCTCTATCACTGACGTGGCCTATATTGAAGGGTTAAACCATAACCTGATAAGTGTAAGCCAGTTGTGTGACAAAGGATACGAAGTTAAGTTCTGTAAGGATAAGTGCTTGATAATATCGTGTGCCTCTTTGGAGATGGTATTAATTGGCATTAGGAGCAGAAATATCTTTTGCTTAGATTTTCTTATCTTAGACTCTTCTACCCTCATGTGCCTAGTAGCAAAAGGCAGTGCATCTCTTTGTGAACAATGGCACAAGAGATTAGCACATATTAATTTCAAGACTACTAATATGTTGTTTTCCAAGAATTTAGTAAGGGATGCCCCTACTATTAAGTGCATCAAAGATAGCCCCTGTCCTGCATGCCAGAAGGGCAAACAGACTCGGGCTACCTTTAAGGGCATTGCAGACAAAGACTCCTCCAGATGTCTTTATCTTCTGCATATGGACTTGTTCGGTCCAGTGCAAGTTCATAGCTTAGGAGGCAAATCTTATACGCTAGTGATTATTGATGATCACTCTTGGTTTACGTGGGTGTTCTTCTTGAAACGAAAGTCAGATACGTTTGACATCTTCACTAATTTTATCAAGCAGATTCAGAACGAACTTAACTGCTCCGTGGTAAAAATCAGAAGTGACCATGGAACAGAATTCGAGTCTGGTGCTATGACAAAATTCTGTGAAGAACATGGTATCTTTCATGAGTTTTCCTCCCCGCGTACTCCTCAGCAAAACGGAGTTGCGGAGAGGAGAAATAGAACGCTCATTGAAGCATGTACGATAATGTTGAATGACACTTCTCTTCCAGAGTACTTCTGAGTAGAGGCTGTCAATACGGCTTGTCATGTGCAGAACCGAGCATTGATCAACAAGAATCGTCGTGAGATGCCTTATGAGCTATTGAAAGGCAGGAAACCGACCATGTCCTATTTAAGGATTTTTGGCTGCAGATGCTATGTACTCAATAATGGGAAGTACCCACATACTAAATTCGGAGAAAAATGCTTCGAAGGCATCTTCATGGACTATAGTGGCCATAGTCGGGCATATAGGGTCTTCAATAAGAAAACCCTAAGTGGTAGAGGAGTCCATTAATGTTGTTTTTGATGAAGGAAGATTGCTTCATAGCAATTCTTCCAGTAGCATTCTTGAAGATACAGGTGCAAGGCTTGAACAGCTAAGTCTCAATAAGACTGCTAAAGATGCAACTCCCAAGTACGCAAAGGTCTCCACCTCAATGCCAACTGGAGAAGATGACAATCAGAATGGAGAAAATCTACCAGAAGAGGGAGGAGCCCGAGAAGCTGTTGGAGCTCCAGATGCAAGACTCTTAGAGCTCCAACACGTGAGGGATCATCCCAGAGATCAGATCATAGGAGATCCTCGTGATAGTGTCAGAACTCGCAGAGGTACA
The DNA here is from genome assembly GCA_039513925.1 of Platanthera zijinensis. Classification (NCBI taxonomy): domain Eukaryota; kingdom Viridiplantae; phylum Streptophyta; class Magnoliopsida; order Asparagales; family Orchidaceae; genus Platanthera; species Platanthera zijinensis. The sequence goes on along the minus strand of CM077090.1, from coordinate 158,235,543 downwards.
ATTAACGAGATTCTGCACCTTAGTTTTTTGTCACAGGTTGAGCCAAAGAAGTTCGACGAAGTGAACAAAGATGCATCTTGGATATTGGCCATGCAAGATGAACTGCATCAATTCGAACGATGCAACGTCTGGACGCTTGTTCCCAGACCAAAGAAACAGAATGTGATCGGCACTAAGTGGATCTTCAGAAACAAACTGGATAAACACGGTGTAATCATCAAGAACAAATCCAGACTGGTGGCTCAAGGGTACAGACAAGAGGAGGGGATTGATTTCGACCAAACCTTTGCACCAGTTACAAGGCTCGAGGCGATCAGGTTGTTCTTAGCATATGCCTCTCACAAAGGATTCACTGTCTATCAGATGGACGTGAAATCTGCGTTCCTAAATGGAAATTTGAAAGAGGAAGTATATATCGCGCAACCCCCAGGTTTTGTTAATCCAACATTCCCTAATCATGTTTACTTTCTTAATAAGATATTATATGGCTCAAAACAAGATCCTCGAGCTTGGTATGAGACTCTGTGTAGTTTTATTCTTGAGAACAAGTTCTCAAGAGGAAAAATAGATAAGACATTGTTTCTTAGGGAAGTCAAAAGCAAGATTCAGCTGGTGCAAATCTATGTCGATGACATAATTTTTGGCTCAACGGACAACAATCTTTGCAAGAAGTTTTCTAAACTTATGCAAGGAAAGTTTGAAATGAGCAGCATGGGAGAGCTAAAGTATTTCTTGGGACTTCAAGTGAAACAGTCTGAGGATGGAATTTTCATTTCTCAGACGAAGTTCACAAATGAACTCCTCAAGAAATTCGGAATGGAGAATGCAACCTCTATGAGGACTCCAATGGGATCCACTGTGTCTCTGGACAAGGATGAGAAAGGGAAACCTTTTGATGAAACCAAATATAGAATCATAATTGGATCCCTGCTCTACCTTACTGCTAGTAGATCGGATATTATGTTTTCCACATGCGTTTGTGTTAGATATCAGGTGAACACTAAGGAATCTCATTATATCACTGCAAAGCGGATTCTTAGATACCTTAAGGGTACACCAAATCTTGGCTTGTGGTACCCAATAAACAATGATGTCGAGCTGATAGGCTTTTCAGATGTTGACTTTGCAGGAAGCAGGGATGATAGGAAAAGCACTTCCGGGACGTGCCAATTCTTCGGAAGAAGGCTTATTTCATGGAACAGTAAAAAGCAGAACTGCATCGCAACCTCCACGGCTGAATCTGAGTACATCTCAGTAGGCAGCTGTTGCGCACAACTTCTATGGATCAGAAATTAACTCGAAGATTATGACTTGCAATTCAGAGGAGTTCTTATGTATTGCGACTCCTCGAGCGCAATAGTAATTGCGAACAATCCAGTGTCGCACAGCAGAACGAAGCATATTGAAGTGCACTACCACTTCAATCGTGAGCATGTAGAAAACAAAGATATATCTCTCTGCTATGTCCCCACGGGTAAGCAGGTTGTAGATATCTTTACAAAGCCCCTAGACGAGGCCAAGTTCAGTCTCTTCAAAACTGAACTCGGCATGTTGAACTATGAAGATTGAAGACTGAAGGGCTCAAGGCTCTTGGATCAAGGGGGAGCATCAGCAAGGAACTCAAGCTCGAGCACGGATGCAAGAATCGAGGGGGAGCTTTGTGCACCAAGTGAAGTCCCAGATTTGCAGAAGCCTAAAATGGGGAGATTACCCTCTCGACTAAGGCTAAGGTGGCTGCCAATGTTAAGTATGCTCTCAGGAAAATTGTAATGAATTTCACTCTCAACTGAATTTTTAGTTTATGATTTTCATTCCCATCTATTCTATTCACCTTAGCTTGTAGGGTTTAGGCTTCTTCAAATAGGGGGAGATTGTTGGGTATTGTATCCACAATGTACCTGATTTGAAGAAGCCCCTGAACAAGCTAAGTTGAATTGATAATGTATTTGATGATTTTCTATCAAGTTGTGCTTGCAGCTATTCCATGCTAAGTACACATCAATTTCAGGGTGCAGTGGGTCAAAATACACGGGTCTGCGCAACGTAATCCCTCGTTGAGCAGATCAGTGTGTTGACTCACATGTGCTCTCTCTATTGGAGTATATTTATTTTCAAGTACATGGTTAAGGAAGATCAAGAGCAGAAGAAGGAGCAAAGATGGGTCAAAGACCAAGTTCATACGAAGGAAGAGAAAAATCGTCTAAGTCAAAATCAACGGGAATCACTAAGTCATTCCCGCCGACTTCGACGGGAGTCACTTGTGATTCTCACCGATTCGACGAGAATATGTCTGCATTCCCGCCGACTTCTTCCAGCTATTAGTTTTCCAAACAGAAATTCTGCCAAGGCAGAATCGACGGGAATCACTAGGTGATTTTCGCCGACTTCGACGGGAATCGTTAGTGATTCCCGCCGATTCGACGAGAATCAATTTGCATTCCCGCCGATTTCCCCCGGCTGACAAGGTTTCCAACTGGAATTCGACTAAGGCAGAATCGATGGGAATCGTGAGTGATTCCCGCCGACTTCGACGGGAATCACCAACGATTCTCGTCGATTTTTCCTTAGGCAATTTTCGTCTGTTCGCTGGACCGAATAAAGAGACCGTGCGCTGTTTCGGCCGGGGCTAGGGCTTTTCCTTGTGGGCCCCACAACGGTCTTTTAGGGTTGGATCAAGGTATATATACTTGCGTATTTCGAACTTATACAGCAACTCCTTCACGCGAAATCAAAAAGCCGACGTCGTGCCCTAACAGATCGCAAAAAATCGCCGATCGCTGACGCCGCTCTCAGAGCTTCTTTGATATTCCGACGATAGTACCGAGTCTAGCTGTGCGTCTCAAGCATCTCTCTTGAGATCTCTTGTCTCTCGATTCGTTGAACGAGGTTAGTTCTTCATTCCGAATCTATTGAGACGACTGATCCGACTGAGATCGTTCGTAGACCTTGCTTGCTTCGTCAAAAATTTTAGATCTACAATGTATCGCCGCCGCAATCACTTGCCGCCGCCGATCATGACAAGATCCTCTCCAAGAGAGAACTCTGGTTGTGTACTCTTCGTATCTTTCAAGAACGCTTCAACGAACGAAGAAGGACATCGGAATCTCCAAAAGCCTTGTTTGTATTTTCTTATACATTCAATTTTTGTTTTGTTGTAAAGGAATTTTTATTCCTAGTTGTAAGGGTTAGGTTCAACCCGTGGTGGTGGAGTTGTGACTCTTTTGTCGGAAGGGTTACTTCCATAGTGTGAGAATTGGATTTCAATCCGTTTGGAGAAGTGACCGAGTCGTCCCTTGGTGGGAGATAGGTCGAAGGGGGAAAGTGGACGTACCCAAATCGGGGAACCACTATAACTTTTTGTGTGTTTTTCTGTGCTGTGTTTGTTAATTTGTGCAGGTTAATTTAATTCCGCAAAATACTGCACGTCACCTATTCCCCCCCCCCCCCATAGGTGGATTTAGTCGACACTAGATACTTTCAGCAACCCAATTCATGTGTCCTCCTACTAGTGGCCAAATGTCAATTATATGAGTTAATAGAAAGACATTTCCCATGCCTTGAAAGGACAAACACTATCATGTGTCATCTTTGTTGATTTTCTGAAGATTTCTAATCAATTTTGATAAACATTCCTAGTGCATGCCCTTGGTCATGCCCATGACTAAGGGCGTGTCATCTTTAACATGTATTCTGAAACAATTTCATGAACAACATGCATGTGTCAACTAAATGTCACACCCATATAACATGTCTAATCGACCGGGTGCCCTTCTAACTAATCTGGAGCTCATCTAACTGATATTCACAATATCATGCTCGTCTTCCATGAAGGTCAAGTTCGTACACTTTATCTAACTGATCGGGTTCCTGTCAAGCCTATATTTCGTATATCACATATGTGTTTCATGAATGTCATGTATGTGTACTTTGTCTAATCGATCGGGTTCCTGTCTAGCCAATTGGGGGCATGTCTAACCAATATTCAGTATGTCACACTCGTGTTCCTTTAATATCAAGTTCGTGTACTTTGTCTAACCGATCACGTACTCGTTTATCCAATTGGGGGCCCATCTAACCGATATTTAGTATGTTATGCTCGTGTTCCTTGAATTCTATGCCCATGTATTATGAAGGTCATGCTTGTATAATATGAATTTTCTCTTTCTTATAATTTTTCTTACTTTCCATACTGTAATCTTTAATTTATAAGCAATAAAATTAATTTCTTTTTTCATTTTTCACTTTTAAAATAATATATAGGGAGCTACAATGCCCACTAAAAAATGTGTCCATACATTTTGGGAAGCCCATACCAAGGCCTGCAACTTTTGTGTTGAACCTAAGGTCTGGATCCAAACGAACAGTTCCTCAAAAATGGCACAGAAGACTGTTGTGCTAGTGTGGCAGAATTAATTTGGTCTTTCAGTCAATTCTTCCTGTGTCATTTAGATGGTCTAGCTGATACTTCCTGTGTTGGCTAGAACGTCTAGTTGATACTGCCTGTGTCGGTTAGAGGATTAGCTGGCATAGGGATTAGATAAAGTTTATGGTTTGGTTTTAATGGTCCAGTTGATAAGCCCTTCTTCTAGTCGACCCGAGTCATTTTTTTAGTCAACACAGTCTAGTCGACAATGCATCCTTATGATATTTGTTAGTTGTGGTAATGTCAATTTGACAATTTGATAGTCAATTAGGGTCAATCGTCCAAGTTGACCAAATTGGTCTAAATTTGACTTAATCCTTGATGTTGACTAGTAAAGTCAATTAGGGCACTAAGGACTCGCCTTATATTATCTGAGGGTCATAGGACTAAAACTTAGTCTAAGTCAACTCACTGTGACACAAGCCACTCAAAAGGGGTCTATCTTAAAATGAGATATTACAGATGGTGGCAGATATTCCTTCCCCTTCAAGCGGGGAGGGGGTCAGAACTCTTTATGAGGAGGCCTTGTGTTGTAACATGTATTCAGCATATCTTGGTTTGAGAATAAGAAATCTCAGTTTGTATTTGATCTTGCTTGTTGTGTGTTTATAGTGTACAGGAATTATAGGTTCAGTACCCTTTAAAAGACAAGTCAAAAAGATAAAGATGACACCATTTTTGTTGCTACCGCCGGGAAGTATTGATACTGCTGGCACTAGCACTAGCAATCAGGAAGGAAAGGGAAGATGCACAACACATCGGGTGATACTACTGGGCATTAACACTACCACTCATGCTAGTACCTGTGACAGAAAAGGAAAGGTCCTCAAGAAAGGAAAGTCTGCCAAACTTTGAAGGATGGTGCAAAAAAGGAAAGCGCTAGCGCCGAGCAGTATCACTAATGCAAGGCGATATCTTTTGGAGAGACCTTTTTTGGAAATAAAAGTTGCCTAAAATTATTGATGTCCAAAGATGGAAAATTTGCATTAAATGAATGATGTCCAAAATGAAAAAGTTGCCTAAAATAACTGATTTCCAAAGATATAAAGGCTACCAAAAATGTTGATTTCCAAAAGCAGAAAAGGTTTCCTAAAGTAACTATCACCGAGCGATGGTACTAACGCTGGCGTTAGTTTTTGTGCCTATAATAAGAGCAGACCTCATCCTTCCAGATAGACGACGGAGATCACGACTTGAAGCAAGAACAATTATACCTTCATGAGAGCATCCTCTGTACAGTCAAGGACTCTAGTCAACGCACAAAAAGTCCATGAACTCGAAGAAGGAAAGTATGCATATTCTACATCGAGGACATGCTCAACAACTGCAACACTTTGTGGAACACCCTCATCATCATCGAGCTCAGCATATTGAGGGAGTTCTTTATTACTATTGTACTCTGCATTTTTCTTTATATTCTAAGTGTTGTAAATTCACTGCTTGTAGTGGTGAGTAAGTCTTGCAAGACTTAGGGGGAAATCTTCCGGAGTGGACATAAGTTTCCTGGGAGGATTCCACAATTCACCATAGATAGGGGCGACTAGGTCGACGGTAGATCTAGGGGTGGTTTGAGGCCGTATCTTGGAGAGATATGCTAGAACCAACCGGTCCATGGGAGAAGGGTCACTCTAGAAAAGGAAAAGAGTTTCTATAGCCACCTCGATCCCAAGCATGATTGAGATCACAGTTTTGCAATTATCACTTCTACAATAAAAGTATTTTTTTCTCATTATATGTTCACACTATTTTTATTCTAAGTTTAAAAGAAAGGAAAACTTCTGTTACTAATGCCCGGTGGTATCTATACTGCTGGCAATAGGAACAGAAAATTATATCTGCTGAATCTTTCTCTTAAACCAAACATTATTTAAAAACCCTTATTCACCCTCCCCCCCTCTAAGGGCGACGTAAGATCTAAGTTCATTTTGGTGTTTCAATATTGTATCCCATTTTGATATTTAAAATGTAATTCATTTTGGTGTTACGTCACGATTCGTGTGATCAATATATTGATCTTATATATGTTTTTTGACAAATTAATGTCTACTTTAGTATCTTATGTTAAGATGGTATATCATGTTCAGGAAATATGACATAATTTCTAATATTAGCTTTGAGTTTAATAATTGATGAGGTCCCCTTAGAAGAGCTAGTCACACCCCATGCATGGGGTACGAATATCCAGTTTTCTCCCACTAACGGCATAACCGATGCGGTTGACACCAATGTATTCTCCACCATATGGCCTGGTCGGTCCCTCGCCGGCCTGCTTGCCCGAAACCATCGTACGGCCTCAGCCGCCGCCCCTGGTTGGGGCATCATGTTCTTCGTCAGAGTCAGGCGGTAATAGCCGCCCACCCCTCGTTGGTCCCCTAGAGCAGGGGTAAGTCCACTCAGATCAGGTGGCCTTTTGGATTCCCAACCTGTCCAGTCGGTTCTCTGCCAAGGGCGGGAGGAAACATTGTCGTCCACCCCTTGTTGGCCACCCATAGCAAGGAGAATGCCGCCCAGGTTGGGTGACCCTATGGCTGCTTGACCTGGGAGACTTTTTTCTTCCTAGGCGGGCGACAGCTTGGTCTCCCTCCCCTTACCACACCCATATAGTGGCTGGCAAGACCGTCCAACCCTGGCCGGGGCTACCTCGCCTCGGTTGCCTGCCTCGTCGGACCGCCCCGCCCCTTGCGGGAGGGGAGGTTATTTTTTTGTTGGAGGTTAGAACCGCCCAGGGAGGTATCATCATTTGCGTAAAATTAGTTATTTACATGCTCTAAACGGAGCATTCATATTCATCCGCCTGGTAGTTATTGGGGAAATTATTGGGTCTCCCTCTTGGAATCTATAAATAGACCCTCATTCTCCATCATTCTCGTTCTCTCCTCGGCCAAAAAATCCTCCTACATATTTTCTCTCTCCTTCTACAGATTTTCTTTCTCCTCCTGCTACGCTCCTCCCTCCTCCACATCTCTCCTCCAACGTGCGCATATCCCTTCATGCATGTGTTCCTCCTCGCACGCGCTCCCCCTTACACATGCCTCCCCTCCAACATGTGCACACCCCTTCGTGTGCTCGTTCCTCCTTGCGCACGCTCCCCCTGGTGTGTGCCTCTCCTCTAACGTGTGCATGCCCCTTTGTATGCTCATTCATCCTTAGGCGCACTCCCCCTTGCATGTGCCTCTCCTCCAATGTGTGTGTGCCCCTTCGTGCGCTCGTCCCTCCTTGCGTGCGCCTCTCCTTTAACTTGCACACGCCCCTTTGTGCCCATTTTCCTCCTTATGTACGCTCCCCTTTTGCGCATGTCCCTCTGTGCGCATATTCCATCATGGGCACATTCCATATTATGTGAATTCCTTAATACGCCCTCCGTTCAAAGTGCATCGTCATGCAATCCACTCTTCCAATCGCTCTTGTCAGTGTTTTGTCTAGTTAGTCGGATACTATCTAGTCCGACAAAGTTCATCTCAACCACTGAAGCCTCCTGCAAGATACATCAAGCATTTTGAAGACCGCAAGCAATCCAACAACTGCCTTCACTCATCAACGTTTGTATGGCGACCGAGCCAACCACGGGCTTCCTTAGTGTGAACAGACTAAGCCCACAAGAGCTCCCGAAGTTTGTGTGCCTCGCACCTCCAATAGTTGACAAGACCAACTTCAGAGCCTGCCATAGACTAGTCAACTATCGTCGGATGCACACAACTCCTAGTATTCCCAGTACCCTAAACTCAGCAACAGGCTTACTAGTTGGTAACAAGTCAATCAATCAAGACTCCTCTAAGCTCAATAGGAGACAAACCGCAGAGGATAAGGCATACAGAGCGCGCCACCTGAGCTTCCAAACCCCAAACATAAGAACGAGTGCAACAAGCTGCTCCCACCTCCAAGCAACAGTCAACGTCTCTAAAGCATCCAGAGTGTGAAGCTCCCTATCGTAGTAAGAAAAAAATTAGCTCTATAAGAGGTGGTCTGTCACCCTCTGAGCCCAGTAGTCTTTCTCTCTCTTACTCAATAATTGTAATGAGAGGTGGCCTATTGCCCCCGAGTTTCTCAAAAAGCCCTATATAGCAACCAGCAAGTAGTGGAGGTTTTTTCAGCACAGATCCGGCCACGTAGTTTTTCACCCAGTTGACAGGTTTTCTACATTAAAAAAATGTCTTTTCCATCTTTTTATATAATGTGAATGTTTGCGCGCACGACCGCTCTCAGGCAAAGAAGGTTCAATTTAGTCCGGTCTACTAGGGTTCTTGAGTAATCCGCAATAGTTTGGATCCATCTCTGGGAACATTATTTCCACCAATCCTATAATACCTAGAAGACCTAGAAGACAATATCCTTAGCACAATGATACTTGAGGCTAAAAAACATGGCAGGAAAAGCCACCCGCACAACCGAAAGAACGGTCCCTGAGTGATATGTTGATCTAGTTCTTCTTCGCTCGCTCGACAACATGACTAAAGCCGAGCTCCCCAATACGGATATCCAATGCCGCGGAATCCATCCCATTGGAGGACCCGAAGTTTAGTATCACTGCAACCTCTCTAAAGCAGCATGCCTCGAGCCTACAGAAAGGAGGCTCATGCATGAAGAAGTTCGTGACATAATTTTTTAAGAGCACGAACGAGCTAGGTAGCGTGCTACTTTGTCTTCCCTCCCTCTCCATCGTCACTCGTCATTCGTACCTAAGGTTTTGCACATCCAATCCCCCTGGCTTGAAGCTCCCATAGATTGAGACATACGATGGAGTGGGTGACCCATCGGAGCACATCAGGCACTTTGCAATCATGATGAAACTATATAATGCCCCAAATCCATTGTTGTGCTAAGCATTCCCAATGACTCTGAAAGGATAGGTCGCACTTGGTTTCTTTCCCTAAAGAATGGATAAATCCATAATTTTACAGAACATACTCAACATTTCACAAAACAGTTCATTTTTAGCCGACGGATAGTCAAAGATCCTTGCCACCCGTTAGGAATCCGACAAAATTAATAGGAACCCCTCAAAGCTTTCTTCCACCATTTCATCACTGACGCACGACAATTCCCTGGGATAAAATCAGAGCTCCTATGAGGGTTTCTTCTTAGAGGGATCCGCCCTAGAGGCTTCCACTCCACACTAACACGAGAGACTATACCCAGCTATCCCGATCTCATTCGACGGATCGACGCCTAGATTTTTGCTGATGATGCGGTTATAGCACATAGCCAACAGTTTAAGAGGAACTTGAAAAGACAGAGAGAGCATGAGTCATTATCAACGCTAGTTGATAAAAATAATGATGCGCGAAGAATCAAATCTTGATGAGATAAAGGCCCACGATAACACAAGGATTACACTCCCTTCAACATGACTCAAACCAACATATTTCTTGTAATTCGAGATAATGATGCCCTCCGCACACTCGAGCCACTTGTGCCAAAAATAGGAAATCGGTCACAATATTGTGACTTCCATCAAGGACGAGGCCATAACACAAAGGGTTGCAACATGCTGAAGCTGGAGATCTAGCGCCTCGTCAAGAAAGGACTTTTGAGGAGATTCCTACTAAATCAAGATTCAAACCGGCGCATGCCCTAGATGGACAACTCAGCAGAACATGACGTATCACCCAGTATGGGTAAAACGAAGAACCCAGGGAAGGGGTCTCTCCCCTTATAAAACGAATAAAGCTTGCAGCCTCACCATTTTTTTGTATCATTATTTACTGTTAAAAATTACTATCGCACGCGTGTGCGCTTTGATTATTTACATTACTGCAACTATCTCTGACTTCGTTAAATGAATTGATCTCCCGAAGTAATGCTCTCATTACAGACCTAGTTTCCAACAAAAAACATGCTCTCTAACTTCAGGAAGCATGGTTTGCTCGTACAGAAGAACTCACTCCCGCGCTACAAGGCTTCATGCCCCCGCACTGCAGGGCTTCATTCCCTCGAGATCCAGTGCACCCGCTCCCATGCCACAGGGCTTCATGCCCCCGCACTTCTCAGGGCTCCCATCCCTAGTGACCTCTCACTATCGCCAATCAAAAGTTTTTCCCTTATCCACCGTAGTAGGTCGCAGTGTCGCTAGGGCCTGCCCCCTCGCATTCGCCTGTGGCTCGAAGTGTCTGATCTTTGTCGTTTCCCGAGGACCATGTCCCTGCGATCTATCACTATCGTCGATCAAAGGTTTCACCCTTATACACTGTAGCAGGTTGCGGTGTTGCCAGGGCCTGCCCCCTCGCTATTATTTGGGTTCGAAGAAAGGCCCGTCATCACAATCTTCAACAGCATCCCGAGACTCTGAAAGGTTGACCTATCACTACCTGACAGGAAGGGTTTGTCCTTAACTTTGGTAGTAGGTCGCAAATCCGAAAGGGGGCCAAACTCTGAGGAATATGTCATTGAATCACAGAAGACAAAGCAACAAACTGTATAAATCGAACAATGAACTACAAAAAGAGGCAGAAGCTCGCAATCCAGTACACAATGAAAGTATGAGAGAAAGCACGCCACCAGGGCAGAAAATGTACAAGACAGTACCTAATACATCAAATAAAGGAGTCTGCTCCTCCTCGTCAACATCAAACTCAGCGCGCATGTCCTTAGAAAGGTCACCAAGGCCAAGATTTGCAATGTCGTACTCACGCATGCAGGATACCATCTACCCACTGCCCAGCTATTAGTCTGGATCTCATCTTTCAACTACCAACGACAAAGGAGTAGAACAGTTTTACTACGCAAAATCACGGCTCAAACATCGCAGATGCTCGATTATCATCACAAGCAAATGCATAAAACTGAAGCAGTTAACGAGCAATCAAGCAAGGCATACGAAGTGACTGAGGCGCCGTAATTATGGTACAAAGCCATTACATAGTGCGGACATGCAAAGGAGCAATGAAGGCAGAACCATACCTAATATGCATCAACGTCGGAGCCCACACTCCGATCTGAGATCTCCCATACCAGATTCAGCTATGCCGTAACAATGCATCTACACTACTAGGTGGATCTTCGTCTCTAGCCTTGCAAGGATCTTGTACCATCCCACCCCGCTCCACAATTTGGCAAAGAGCGCCATTGCATGAGCCTCCTCTATGAACAATGTCTTGCTACTGGAAGGCCAGAGGGTCGCTCGAGTCTTTACAAACCATAAGATGCACATGTTGCACATGTTCCACAACTCCGCACTGTACGTCCCAAACACATTATGCCTTACACTGTGCAAGTTGAGCACCATGAGCATGGCACACACTTTGCCCACACTGCACCAATTACACACATAACACCTGGCTCACAATGCGCCCCATATACATTCTACCCTTTGCACCTCTTAGGCATTTTGTCATGAGGACACCACCTTTAACACCCTCATCCGTCACATAGCATATAACAAAAGGTCCGGTTCGGGCTTGATGTCATATACTATGGACAGTTAGTGGGGTTACTTAATGAGACTATAATCCGTAAACGTTTATCCTAACTCAGAGTGCATTCTAGCGGAAGTTAATTAAATGCTTATAAGAACCCAACCAGTTGAATGTCCACACAACTAAATAGGAATTAATGTACATGATAAGCTGTAAATATTCCTATTTTTACATAGTTTATTTATGTAGTTTTAGTTTATTTTTTGTTGTTTTTAGTTATTTTTGTTCAATAAATTATTTCTTTTTTTGTATATATCTTCTAACTTAGCTTCTTTTTATATTTCTGGAATTTTTCAGAAAATTGTCAAAATTTCAAAGTACACGCTCGTGTCAAATTGGTCACGCCCGTGACCTGGGCGTATAACTTTGATTCCAGTGGAAAAGTGATGCTTGCAAAGAAATTATCCAGACACGCTCGTGTCAAATCTGACACGCCTGTGTTTAGACTCGACACGCCCCATGTCGCGCCACTCGACGCATTCAGTTTGACGATCCAAGCTCGACGCTTTGCATGTCACGCCCGTGTCCCGATTGACACGCCCGTGTCAATCCCGATCGACGTTCGTCTAGCCCAGCTCAACGCTCGACGAAATTCTATCAAATTGTGCTCGACGAAATGAAGCAAGCAACCACTCGACGCTTAATGCCTCAACACTTGACGCTTTGCATGTCATGCCCGCGACAAATCTGACACGCCCATGTCAATCCCGATGGAAGTTCGTCGAACCCAGCTCAACACCTCCACCAGGCATACCTTGCTGACACACCCGTGACCAACACGTGTCCCATTCTAGAAGCTTCCAGAAATCGACCAGTCACCAAAATTTGACTTTTTTAATAAGCCAGCATGACACGCCCTCCTGTCACGCTCGTGACCAGGGCGTGTCACCTCCGATTTTTTGCTTATAAATAGATCTTCTCTGTAAAATCAAATGTTCACCTTTTTGGACCATTTTGCTTAGGGTAGGTGCAGCTTAGATGATTTCCAAGCTATGTAAGGAGAACTATCTCCCTCCCTCTCTTAGTTTGTTTTAGCTTTTTGTAACTCATTTTCATCTTAATAAAATCTGTAGATTTTCTCTCTTTGTTTAGATTGGAATTTCATTTGAGTGCCCTCTTTCAGTGATCTTTTGTCTTTATTTTTGTTTATTTTTTTATGTGTGTGTGTGTGAGATTAATTTTTATGTTTTTATGATTTCATAATTTTGTTTTTCTTAGTTTTTGTTCTAGGATTTCTTATAAATTATTAGCAATTATGATAGCTTTTTATTTCTATTGTCCCTTAGCTAGGTTTAGGTTTAGCTTTTTAGTGAGTTTTATTTCATTTTTATGAGTTTATAAAGGTGTTTTAAAAGTGGTTTTGATTTTTTCTTTAACTTAGGTTTTTAGGGTGTAAAACTTTTTGTTCTCTTTTGGCTTTATTTCCACTTTTTATATACACTTTTATAAAGTTATAAGAATGAAAATCTATTTGTTTTAATTTTCATAACACTTTGATTTTTCTTTTATTTCAAAACCCTTTTGCTTATTTAATTTTTATTTCCTCTTTTTATGTATTTTTAGCAAGTTCTAGGAGTAGATTTATAATCGATTTAATTTTTCAGTGACTTTGTTTTTCTTATTTTCATTTGTGTGGGTGAGTGTATGAGTTAGATTTTCATTGCTTTATTTCCTTCAAGTAGAGTGCGTGTGTGTATGAGATAGCATTTTCAGCTTTTCATTTCCCGCCTACTCGTTTGAGTAGGACTCGCAATTTCTCGCCTGATCGTTTGAGTAGGACTTGTCATTTTATCGCTTTCATTTCCCGCCTACTCGTTTGAGTATGACTCGCACTTTATCGCTTTCTTTACTGCTTTCATTTCCTGCCTACTTGTTTGAGTAGGACTTGTAATTTTTCTGTTCTCTTTACTGCTTTCTTTACTGCTTTCATTTCCCGCCTACTCATTTGAGTAGGACTTGCATTTCAATTATGCATTTTCTTTTCATAAGCCGTCCCCATTCCAATGAGTGGCAAATCGCTCTTAGCCCTCAGTATCGAAGGGCATTGAGACAAATAAAATTGCTTTAAATAATTAAAGGTCTTCTTTTTCTTGTTAATTAAAGCACTTAAGGTTTGCCCCGGGTATACGACGTGTAGGACCACATATCGATGTATGGGCTCTATTTCCGTTATTCATACACTAGCTAGCCGAGAGGTCGTTCGTATGGACCGATCACCCTTGGGTAAAGAGAATTACGTGCATAACCTTGAGAGAGGAGAAGCATAATTCTCCCGGATTTGGTTCCCCGCCCAATAGCAGGGTTCTTAGCGTAATGCGGGCATTAAGAGGAATCCTTCGTCGGACGAGAGTTCGGTCAAACAGTCTTAATGTTCAGGTGAGAGATATCCATATAGCTAGGTGAGCTCATTCTTTTGGAACCTCCACAGCCAAGTCGCCCTTTAATTAATTTGAAATTTATGGTCTCTAATTATTAAAAGTTATTTTAGTTCAAATTGATTCTGTTCTGATGCACTATTTCTTCATCGGCTTTTTCAGTTCATTTTTTCGGCTTTTATTTTCTTCATTTTTTATATATATCCGCCTTAGATAATTAAATAATTAAACAACAAAATATTATCGGTAAAATAATAGTCCCTCCAGGGAAAGAGTAGAAATAGTCAACCCGTCCCCGAGAATAATACGACCCTGATATTCTCCACCGGAATATCATGTACTACACATGATAGGTGCACTTGCCTCCTTTCGTTAAAACTAAGTTTCAACCTTTTTTATATCAAATAAAATCTGCGCGCCCCGCCCTTCTACTAAATAAACCACAACTATTAAAATAAATCCACCCGCGGGGCTCCGTGAGTTTTAACCATCAGTACAAAACCCAAATGTTGCGGCCTTTAGGCCTTACATGGTTTTTTCTCAAATAATAATGTCTTACATACATCGACACGCAGACCAGCCACACATGAACGATAAATAGAGACGGGTAATTTGCTTTGGCCTTCAAGGGCCAGCTTAGCAATCCTGGGCTCCAACCCACTACTTCTAGTTTGGCTCAACTACACTTGCACGAAACATTCCACCGCAGCGGTGGCAAACATAGCAACAGTCAGCATTAGCTGACCAAATTATAATGACCCCACCCCTCACCCGGGGTGGCAGTGCTCCTTCCCTCCAGGCATTAGCATATACAAATATTGGCAATGATAACATGATAATTAAGCACCATTCGCCACATACGTTGGCACGGCCGTCCAACGCCCCGTACTCTCAGGGCACATTCTCGATGCACAGGACCTCAAGAGTCACACCTCCGTTCTTTACGACGATCAGAAATGTTTGAGCTTTTTAGTCTTTCAGGGACAAAGCCAAAGACAACACCCATATGACTACAACAAAGTTATGGTGATTCACACTTTGACTCACTCCAAGTCGATTGGCATAGGGTTGGGTACAGCTCAGCTGTTTCCCGTGCTCAAATCGTCGGGCGCGACAGCTACGATGCGGTTCAGCATCCCCTTTCCCATCCTTACAATACGTAACACTGTTATGATCCTAGGCTAGCACTCACGGTCGCCTAAGCTGGGCCATATAGGCTCTCAGCTCCACACATTGGCCCCCAGCTCTTCAAGATACAGGCCTCACTAAATAATGGCCCCCAGGTCTCCACAAGACATGCCTCACAAAACAATGGCCCTCAGGTCTCCACGAGAAAGGCCATACAAATAATATAGTGCTCACTGGGAGCTATCGCCAACGGTAGCGCTACCGTCACGTGGTAGGGGCATAATATCGACTCTTCCCCTTTAACAAGTATTTTCCTGGAGATCATCCCCCAGTACTCTCTCTGCAGCCAACTGCACACCCTGTGACTTTGAAATCTACGTGATTACCAAGGAGTCTTCTCCGGCATACATAACATACAAACATCATCAATCCAAACCAACCTGTCTGGATGGGTTTCACGCAGCATGCATATTCCATACTTTGATTTTGGATCTAAATGCAACACTAATGTGAATACACGGATCTACTCGTTGGGAGAACTACTTCCACGTGTTCATGGAGCATCTACCCTCACATGCAAAAGAGAAGGACTTCACATGTCCAAGGAAGAGGATCGTTACCCTAGAAGTCCGTTTCGGTGCCATGGGAGAGATTCTAGCCAGATGGAAATGACCATTACGGCTTTGCCTCCGTAGATCTGAACTTATCTTGCAGATTGGGGCTCCGAAACTCCAACGATGAAGAGATCTCCTTTGACCAACGTTCCTTATCCTTTCTCCAACCGCTCAGACTTAGGGCTCGGAAGAAAAAAAAAGTGAAAATGCCACCTCCTAGCCTTTAATCCGAGCTACCGGAGCATGGTAACTTGCTACCGGCACACGGTACCCCAATCGATGGCTCAATTGACGTGCTCACCGCCCAAGACCTCCAATCATAGGTCAACACGTGGCCACGTCGTTATAGCTTAGTATCATTGTGTGATAGGTTACTACAGCCACGCGGTATCTAGCGTCGGTTACGACGCGACCACTCTCACTACCACCACGCGATAACTACTACCATTGCACGGTAACAACCCTAGAGATTCGCCAACTAAATGGACCCCGCTAACGCCAGCGGTATCTCTACCGCTGGGTAGTAGCTTCCCAAAAGCTCTACCACCCTTCTCACGATACTACCGCTAGTGATAGCAGCCTATCGTCGGGCGATATCTCCCAGGAACCATTTTTCCTGCTTTCAGGAACTTGGGGCATTACAAATCTCCCACACTTAAAGAATTTCATCTCGAAATTAAGCCATGCAGGAAACTAAAGAAGTAACAACATCAAATTGTGTACCTCAAACAAATAACTCGGGGAAATCCGCCTTCATGGTTTGTTCCTTCTCCCATGAGAGTTCCTCTCGGAAACAGTTGTCCCAGCGGACCTTGACCAACCTGATCGACTTATTGCGAAGTTGCTTGACTTCCACGTCCTCAATGTGAATGGGCTTGATCTTCATTGTCAGTCCAACATCAATCGGTACTTGATCCGTCGCAACCACTTGTGTAGGCTCTTGCACCACCTTCCGCAACACCGATATGTAGAATATGTTGTGCAGACCACTAAGTTCTATTGAAAGCTTCAACATATAGGCAGCTTCACCAACATGCTCCAAAATCTCAAATGTCCGAAGGTATATCAGACTCAGCTTTTTCAAGCGTCGAATCCTTGACACACCCTTGAATGGTTTAATCTTCAGGTGAACCCAATCGCCCATGGTGAACTCGATATTTATGTGCTTGGTGTTATAGTACTAAGCCTGTCTATCCTGAGTGATCAACAACCTCTCCCGGATTGTTCAAACAATCGAAGTCTCATCCTCGCCTTCATTCCGCTTAAACAGCTTTGATTCACCCGTCTCCAGCCACGACAATAGTATACGAAACATTCTACCATAAAGGGCCTCGAAGGGCATCATTTGGATGCTTGCCTAGTAGCTATTATTGTAAGTGAACTCGATCATAAACAGGTGATCCTCCTACCTCTTCCCGAAATCTAGGGCGCACATGCAAAGCATGTCCTCCATCATCCTGTTTACCCTCTCGGTCTAACCATCCGTCTGCGGATGTGTTGGTACCCTAGATTGGATTTGAGTTCAGTCTTCTCTTTTAGTCTCTTGACCCAAGATTTATCTATGGTCAAGGGTTAGTTGTTTAGTTAGATTGCTCTAGTTGTAGAGTTGTCACTTATCCAGATGAAAATTTGGTTAAGTTATTTTTGGTTCGACTATAGTTGAACGCCGCTCGACTATCGTCGATCAACTGTTCGACGATCGTCTATCAGTTGGTCGACTATCGTCAGTCAGCAGATCATCTATCTCTGAGTTAGTTCAACTCTTGTTAGCTCGACACTCTGTGGTATCTGCCTCGTCGATCGTCGAACCCCGCTCGACTTCTTTTGACCAGACAGATTTCTTGATAGTTCAACTATCTGCTTGGATAGTTCAACTATCTGATAGCTCGACTATCTGTTTGATAGGTCGACTATCTGTGTTGTTTGATAGCTTGACTATCTGTTTGATAGGTCGACTATCTGCTCTGTTTGATAGTTTGACTGTCTACTTGGATAGTTCAACTATCTGATAGCTCGACTATCTGTTTGATAAGTCGACTATCTGCTCTGTTTGATAGTTCGACTATCTGCTTGGATAGTTCAACTATCTGATAGCTCGACTATCTGTTTGATAGGTCGACTATCTGTCCTATTTTGATAGTTCGACTATCTGTTAGATAGGTCAACTATCTGTTGTGTTTGATAGTTCGACTATCTGTTTGATAGGTCGACTATTTGTTTTGCTTGATAGATCGACTATCTGTCTTGATAGGTCGACTATCTGATAGCTCGACTATCTATTCTGATAGGTCGACTATCTGCTGAGGTAGTTCGACTATCTTCTTTGATAGTTCGACTATCTGTGTCGTTCGACTATCTATTCTGATAGGTCGACGATCTCTGTGCTTCGGTCGACGATCTCCGAAGGTCATTCGACGTTCTTCTGTCTGTCTTTAGTAATTTGTACTCCTTCTATTCTATGATTTAATTCCTATTTATCTGGCATATTTTATTAAAGATTATTTCATTGATTTTGTGCATACATCTCAAGGCAATCTTTGCCTCATCCTTTGTGCATAAGTCATGCTTTATTTGACAAAGTTATTTTGTCTTATTAGTTGAAATATCTTTTAGCTTTATCTGCCATGCTGTCCTTTATAGCCGTTAGACTCAAAAAGTCTTCTTTGGCCGTAAAGAGTTTAGTCTGATGTGACTTTCTTTAGTACTCCTGTTATCAGATTGGTTTTGCAGCTTCTTAGAAAGCTTTATCCCCTTATGGCATGTCTGCCTGCAGGATATGTTTTTGCTTTATGCTTTTTGCAGCCCAGATTGCAGATCTCAGAAGAAGACAAAATTCAAACCAAGTTTAGAGCCATTGTAAAGGCCTATATATAAAGAGCTTCTTTTGAAAGAAGAAGCAATGTACAATAACAAGAGACACAAGATATACAGATTAAAAAAAGCAAGAAGAGTTACAGCTCTCAGTCATTGATACATTCAACTGAGAAGATCATCCCTCTTCAACATTCTTCTTCAACCCTGAGTCCATCCTACTTACAGGATCATTTTACTCAGTGCCTAGAAGAAGAAGAAGAAGAAGAAAGGAAGCTGATTAAAGAAGAACAACCTATTACAAATCAAGAGTCTTCTTCAAGCTTCTCCTTCAGAACTCCAAGACAGTTCTTTGTCTCAAGTTCAGAAGAGTTCTTGCACCCTGAAGCAAGACTTCTTCTTGGATATTCTCTAAGCCAGGGGGAGCCTTGATTCTTTAGAGCATTCTAGCTCTGTGCGATCCACTAGCTTCTCTAATCTGTTTTAACAAAAGAGAAGAAACTTTAACTCTCTCAACCTCTTGTATAAAGGGTTATTACTCCCTTCAAAAGTGAACCTTGGTGGCAGGGCACCTGATCAAAAACCTGTGTTGGATTTTGAGCTCCTGATCAAAAGCTCAAAGGGTCTACTTGATCTACCTGAAGCAGATCAGTTGGTGGCAGGGCACCTGAACAAAAACCTGTAGTGGATTCCTACCAGGGTGGTAGAAGAGTGGACGTACCTATTTAGAGGGAACCACAATAAACTTCTTGTGTCATCTGTGTTGCTTTATTTAATTTATTGCACTGTGGTTGTGAGTAGAAATAACTAGGATTGCTAGTTGCTGTGATAGGACCAAAGCTCAACTGTAATTACAGTTAGCTTTCTCTAGTGCACTTCACTTTGTATTAGGCTCTAGGGTTTCAAATATCTATAAACTCATTCCGCAAATTAACTCTAAGGGAGTTGAGTAGGGTGTCATAATTTTTGAATACTCTATTCACCCTCCCCCCCCCCCTCTAGAGTTGTATCTATCCTCACTTTCAGGATGAAAGGTTGTACTAAACTTTAGCTTGGTACCCAACAGTTAATGTATTAGCCTCCAGTAGTTAGATGTGAAGCGCCCATCTCGGTCACTCACGATGTTACGGGGTACACGATGCAGTCATACAATATTATCCACGTAAAGCTTTGCCATCTTTTCCACTGAATCGTCCTTCCTGTTTGGGATGAAGTGCGACACTTTCGTCAAATGGTCAACGATCACCCACATGACGCCATTTCCCTTCTTCGATCTCGATAAACCATGCAGGAAATCCATGGATATATCGTCGAACTTCCATTTTGGTATAGGCAAAGACTTCAAAAATCCACCGGGCTTTTGACATTTGGCCTTCATCAAGGCACATGTCTAACACTTAGCCACATATGTCGTTATGTCCTTTTTTAGTCCTGGCCACCAGAACAGCTTTTTCATATCTTTATACATTTTTGTGCTCCCGGGTGAATCGAGTACTTGGTATAATGTGTCCCGTACATTAATTCTTCTCGTAGTTTACCCACCTTTGGATGCCCAATCGACTGTCCTTCCACAATAGCCCATCATCAATAGTAAACTAGGCATTTGACCCATCCAAAGACTTAGTCATGTAGCATTTCATACTATCATCAAACTCCAAAGCCTGCCAAATTCGGTCGACGATGTCATTTTGTACCTCTATCCAATTCAAATGTGCTTCAACACTAGACCTCCTATCAACGCATGAGATCTCTAAGGCCTCCAAATCTCGAATAAGATGCTCGTCATGCATCAGTATCTAATTGGCCTGTGCGAGAGCCCTGTGACTTAACGCATCCTCAACTGCATTACCTTTGCCAGGGACATAATATATCTTGAAGGTGTAGTCCCCAAGGAACTCCATCTACCTCCAATGGCACATATTTAAGTCCTTCTGATCCAACAGATACTTCAGACTCTTATGGTTCGTATAGATATCGACCTTCATGCCATACAAGTAGTGCCTCCATAGCTTCAGAGAGAAAATCACGGCCGTTAACTCCAAATCATGGAGCAGATAGTTCCTCTCCTGTACTTTCAACTAGCGCGAGCCATATGCTATCACCTTCCCATGCTGTAGAAAAACGTAGCCTAAGCCACTCCCTGAGGTGTCGTTGTAGATCTTATAGCCCTCAGTTCCATATGGCGAGCACAAAATAGGTTTTGTGGTCAGACGACTTTTCAATTATTCGAAATCTTGCGCGCATACTGGAAACCACAGAAATTATTGATCCTTCCTTGTTAGGGTCGTGAGGGGTAACGCTATCTGCGAGAAGTTCTCCATAAAGCTTCTATAGTAACCGGTAAGTCCCAGAAAACTCTGGACTTCCGCCACAAAAGACAACACAGGCCACTCCCATATTGCAACCACCTTCGCCGAATCCACCGCGATTCCCTCTCCACTAACAATGTGACCAAGGAATGCCACCAAAGATAGCCAAAACTCACACTTAGAGAACTTGACGTACAACTAACTACTCCTCATGGTCTCCAGAACAATATGTAAATGCTTCGCATGATAATCCTCAGACTGGGAGTACACTAGGATATCATAAATAAAGACTATCACGAACCGATCTAAATACTCCCTGAATGTCTGGTTCATTAAGTCCATAAACACAGATGGCACATTTATCAGCCCAAAAGGCATGACAGTAAACTCGTAATGCCCATAACGTGTACTGAATACTGTCTTAGGAATATCACTTTCTCGAATTCTCAACTGATAATATCCAAACTTCAAATCTAGCTTCGAGCATACAATTGATCCAACTAGCTGGTCGAACAGTTCATTAATCCTCGAAATCGGGTACTTGTTCTTCTCTGTTAGTTTATTCAATTCCCAATAATCGATACACAGTCGCAGACTTCCATCCTTCTTCTTCACGAAGAGGACTGGAGTGCTCCAAGGAGAAGAACTTGGATGCGCATACCCTGCCTTATCAATTCTTGAAGTTGCGCCTTCAGTTCTGACATCTCTCTCGGTGCTAAGTGGTAAGGAGACTGTGACACAGGTTTAGCACCTGGCACCAACTCGATGGTGAAATCGATCTCTCTCTGAGTTGGAGCTCCAGGGAGATTTTCTGGGAAAACATCGGCAAACTCTAACACCATCGGAATACTGACAAAATTAGGCTTGGGCTTCTTAGTCTCTAATAGGGTGAAGAATAACTCTGCCCCCTCATGAACTGCTTTGACTACTTGGAGAGTAGACATCAGCGTGTTGCTCAATCCCTTCATACTAGAGAAAGTAGTTTCATGACTTGTGTTCAGCCCCAGCTTGACCATCTTCAGACTACAATCAGTGAAAGCACGTTTCTCCGAGAGTCAATCCAAGCCAAAGATCACGCCAAACTCCACAATTGGTAGTAGTGACGCTTCCAAGTGAAAAGCTTGACTTCCTATCAGCACCTTAATGCAACAGACCTTATCCGCACGCATCGAACACTCGTTAGGCAGCAATACATCCAATCTATCCTTCTCTATAAAAGAAGGCACTCTGATACGTGACATAAAGTTCTCGAATAGGAAAGAGTGTGAAGCTCCTATATCAAACAGTGCTCGAGCCTGGCAGTCCATAATTACGACAAAGCCTAAAACACGACAGACATATGACCAAATAATAAGGCGTAAGGTATAGAAAGCTTTACGGCTAAAATCTAACACATACCTGTAACCACATCGCCTTGTTTGATGGCCTCCTGTTGGCCAAGGTTATAGACTCTTGGTTGGGCCGGAGCATGATGGGACGCGGTCAACTCCACCATCTTCCCTTTCTCAGCATTTGATGCTCCTGCCTTTTTCTCTGATTTGCCACTCCAACACTCGCGGGTCATGTGTCCCGGCTTGCCACCATTATAACAATAAATTGGGCCTCCTCGCCCAGACGATGCTCCAGTAGTAGACGAAGTAGTCGGTCCAGAAGTTTTGGGCTTCTTGTTCCACTTTTGATGCTCAGTCTTCGATGAACTTGGAACTTTAAATTCTGACCTCTTCACCGCCAAATCCTTCTTATATATATATATATATATATATATATATATATATATATATATATATATATATACAACAAACTGCACCTGTTGTAAGGACTGAAATATAACAGAAACCCAGTTTATTACTAATACATATATTTAGTAACAAAAAATTTTTGTTGTTACCAAAAAGTAATTTTTTGTAACGAATATTTTATATTTTGTTACAATAATAATTTATTTGTTACTATAAATGTAAGTATTTGTAACAACACTAATGTTACGTTACAAATAGTAAATAATTCCTCATAATATATATCAATTGTAACCACATCATGAAAGTTTTTTGTGACAAAGAGATTTTCCTTACTATTATTAATATTTTATTATTAAAATGTTGTTACCATAAATATATCATATTTTATTGCAACACTAATGTTCGAGAGCATTTTTTCGACCGAGAGAACATTTTTCTCCCGAGCATGTGCTTTTCACTCGGACGTGCGATTTTTTTTTTTCGAGCACACTATTTTTCCTAGCTCGACTCCAATGTCCTCAAGCTCGATTACTCCATGAGCTCGATCTCGTGTTCCATGAGGTCGAGCTCCATTATGAGTCGAGCCCGAGGTCGAGTACGATTAGCTTGAGCTCGATTACTAACTGAGCTCTATCTATCTCAGATTCTTTTTTGTTCAAAACCAAACACGAGCCTCTTGAGTTTGAGCAAAAAATTAGGAATATATGATCAAGTGCATGAAATAATTGGAGGGAAATTTCCCTCCAATAAAATTATTATCAAAACCCTATATTCATCAATCCCCTCCCGGCGCATTCTCGAAACCCCTAATCTCGTGACTGGCTTCTTCCTTCTCCGAATTTAGTGACTGGCTTTTTCTTAGAGGAATATCGTGACTGGCTTCTCGTAACTGGATTCTTCTTATAACGAATCGTGAGAGAGAGCAGAGGAGGGATGAAGTGGGAGAGAGAGCATTTCTTCCTTCTCGCGACTGGTATATCTTCTTGCATTTCTTCCTTCTTCCTGAACTTTTGATCTCTGTTTCTTCATGTGTCGGCAAGAAGTTGTTGTCTCGTGGTCACGAGATTCTTTATTGGCTACAGACGATGTTTGGGTTTTTTGGGGGTATTCATCTTGATGCCCTTAGGGTTAGAAGTAATATTGTCTTTGAAGTTCCAGCATGTTCTTTAGGGTATGATTTTTTTGGCCGTATTTTGGTTTATTACTATGAATCTTGTTGTGGTTTGATTTTTTTGTCGTTTGTTCACTACTAAAATTAGTATCAAAACCCTATCTTCTTGAATTTATTCCAAGTAATATGCTCTTGTAGTTTTTTGGGGTTATTCATCTTGTTTGTAGTGGCTTAGTAGTGTGTGTGCAATCAGTTCGGCAAGAAGTAATATTATCTTGTGTTAGTAGTGTGTGTGTGTAACTATTGCTATGAATCTCTTCAGTAATATTGTTTGGTTGGATAAAATTTCTATTTCACTTGCTTCTCTTTTTGTTTTTTGTCACATTTGTCATACCAAGCATACAGTTTTTTTGTAGTGGTTTGTTTTCAGTTCCCATTCTTAGCCAACTATTATACCACAACCTTTTATGCAGTGGTTTGTTTTCCTCATTGGCTACAGTTCTTTTGATTTTACAATATGATTTTCTTTCCGGATGGGACTTTTCTTATGTGTCTTGCAATCATTTCCCATTCTTAGTGGCTATTGCTTTAGCATTTTTTGTTGTAGAACCTTTATTTCAGTATGATGCCAAACCAAGACTTTCATAGATTGGCAATCATTTCCCATTCTTATTTTTTGCTTTAGCCTTTTTTGGCTCTGGGCTTGAAAATAATTTCTCCAAATTTTCATATTAAATTTCATATATATTGTATATGTGTTTCTTGGTAGTGTTATCCTATTCTTTTTTTGTTAGCTATGGATAAAAGCTGGATTTTTGAACAAGATAGATTCAGTTTTACCTATACTACAGGCGTGAATTTATTTCTAGAGTTTGCACGGGAAAATCCTATTTACTTTGAAGATAAAATTCTTTGCCCATGCAATGTATGTCAAAACATTAAAACAAAGAGCCTCATTGAAGTTAAAACTGACTTGCATTTGAAAGGGTTTTACAAATATTATAAGGAGTGGATATATCATGGAGAAGCTAAAAGGACTACTTCTTTTGTGTTCAGTTCTAATACTAATAATAGTGGACCTTTTCAAAGTCAGGAAAGTAACGATGATATTGAAACCATTGATGATTTAGTTGATTTGATACATGAGATTGGAGATGCAGAACTTCCTGAACATTCTAACTCACATAGTACTGGAACTTTTCAAGTCTATTATGTAATGTCAGACGTGAACTATACCCAGGTTGCAGAAAGTACTCTTTGTTAGCATTCATTGTTAAACTCATGCATATCAATGTAATGAATAAGATGTCAGATAAGTCAGTTAACCTGCTTCTTGAATTGCTAAAGGACGTGATGCCAGGAGATAATCTAATTCCAAAATCTATTTATTGGGCTAGGAAACTTCGTTCTGGTTTAGGTTTGGGCTATAAGAAGATAGACACATGTAGACATGATTGTGCACTATTTTGGAAAGAGAATGAGAAGAAAGATGTGTGTCCTGTGTGTGAAGAACCACGTTAGAAATATAACGAAAGGAAAGGAAAATTAATTGCTCAAAAGGTTTTGTTGCATTTCCCCTTAACACCACGTCTACAAAGACTTTATATGTCTTCTAAAACAGCAATTTACATGAGGTGGCATACTGAGAAGCATATAGAGATAGAAGGTACTCTGAGTCATCCGGTAGATTCACTTTCATGGAAGAGTTTTGATGCACACTATCCCAGTTTTGCCGCAGATCCACGTAATGTTAGGCTTGGATTGGCTACCGATAGGTTCAATCCGTTTGGAAATATGAGTACTTCTTATAGTATGTGGCCAATTGTGCTAATTCCATATAATATGTCATTATACAAAGGTATGAAAGATGAGTTTCTTATGATATCATTATTAATTCCTGGCCCACGTGTGCCTGGAAAAGATATTGATGTTTATCTTAGACCATTGATAGAATAATTAAAAGAATTATGGAATGGTGTTCAGACTTATGACACATACAACAAAGACACTTTTAAAATGCATGCTGCACTTATGTGGATAATTAATGATTTTCCAGCTCTTAGTAATTTATTTGGGTGGACCACAAAGGGTTACGGGGCATGCCCAACTTGTTTACATGATACAGATTCTAAAAGAATTCGAAGTAAGATATGATACATGGGACAACGTCGTTATCTACCTGAAGATCACCCTTATCTAAGGAGTAAATTGTTCAATGGAAAGTCAGAAACACGTTCAAAACCAAGGGAGTGGAGTGGCGCACAATTGCTTTCAGATTTAACAAAACTAGAACATAACTTTGATAAATTTGGAAAACACCCAAGCAAGAGAAAGAGGAAGCGCAGTAGTGAAGAAGGAAATTGGGTAAAGAGAAGCATCTTTTTTGAGCTACCTTACTGGCATAAGCTTTTGATACGACACAACGTTGATGTAATGCATGTTGAAAAAAATATTTGTGATAGTTTGTTGGGCACATTGATGAACATTGATGGAAAAAACAAAGATACGGAAAAGCGCGAGAAGATTTGCGAGACCTTAACATTAGGAAGGAGTTACACTTGATTAGAAATGGAAACACTATAATAAAACCTCAAGCATGTTATAATCTCTCTTCCGATGAGAAAAAAAGGTTTTGCAATTTTAAAAAAAATGTCAAGTTTCCGGATGGCTATGCGTCAAATATTTCAAGATGTGTAGAGGATGGGAAGACTTATGGACTTAAATCTCATGATTGCCATGTTCTACTACAACGGTTAATTCCTATTGGCATTCGTGGGTTTCTATGCCCAGATGTCGTTGAGGCACTATATGAGCTAGGAGATTTTTTTAAAATTTTATGATCAAAGACACTAAAGGTAGAGCATATCGAGAAGTTGGAGAGTAATATCCCAATTATTTTGTGCAAATTGGAGAGAATATTCCCTCCAGCATTTTTTGATGTAATGGTTCACTTGGCTATTCACCTTCCGAAAGAGGCAAAGATTGCTGGCCCAGTTCAGTCACGTTGGATGTATCCGATTGAAAGGTACTTGTTTTATATGTATTTATATTTTATTATCTTACAAAGCATAACTGAACAATTTTGTTGTTATTATCATTGAGTTTTCCCTTTAGGTTTCTTAAAACTCTTAAAGGATACGTACGTAATAAAGTGCGTCCAGGGGGTTCTATAGCGGAAGGATATATTGTAAAAGAGTCTTTGACATTTGTGTCAATGTACCTAAATGAAATAGAAACAAGGTTCAATAAAGAAAAAAGAAATGAAGATTTTGTGGAGCATTAGCAAGCATGTGAATTGTCTATTTTTGCATCAAAAGTGAGACCCTTTGGACCTCTTCGTCGTTGCAAAGCACTTTCTAAAAGGGATCTAGATGCAGCCCATAAATTCATATTAAACAATTGTACCGAAGTAGATGAATTTCAAAGGTTAGATACATGAAAGAGCTCAATTTCCTTACTTTATAACTAATTCTAATGTACTTGTTTTTAATTTTTAATAGTAAGCACATGGAGGAGCTTAAAAGGTAAAATGAAAGAAACATTGAAAAAACTCATCAAGAGCAGTTTCATTATTGGTTTCAAGATCATGTAAGATCCAAATAGTATCACATATCCAATTTATAGTATAAATAGTATCACCTATATATCTAATTTCAAGATCATGTAAGATCTTGAAAATTTATAGTATCACCTATCTAATTTGCTTTATATTGTATTTTGTATAGATAAATAGAGTGCATCAAACAAACTCGGGCGAAGTCTCCGAAGAATTATGGGCATTGGCAAATGGTCCGCAATCATACTTAACGAAATTTTACTCTGGTTATATTGTTAATGAAGTACGATTTCATATACAAGATCGAGATGATCGTCAAACAAAACAAAATAGTGGTTTACTATTTGAGGGGGAACATCAAAACATCATGGTAGTGTTCTATGGAGTTTTATGTAGGGTCATTGAATTGACCTATCTTCATGGGTATAAAGTAGTATTATTTTGGTGTGAGTGGTTTGACACTAGTGGGAAAAAGACTACGCATAAAGATAAATATTTTTTGAGCATCGACATAACTTCTCGTTGGTGTGAGGATGATCCATTCGTTTTTCCAAACCAAGTGCAATAAGTGTTCTATGTCGATGACACTAAACTCGGAGATCCTTAGAAAATTGCACAATTTGTACGTCATAGACACCTTTGGGACATAGAGGAACACGATGACCTAAAAGTGGAGGTGAAGAATGATAACATAGTTGAACAATATGAGTCCTCAAAAATTGAATTAATATATGCTACTGAAGATCAGAACTTGCAATTCCTAGGAAGAGATGATATAGAACCTGATAATATAAATATAGAAGTTCTAACTAGAATCCACGAAGAGGAAGAACTTAATAATATTGGTGACGGAGATGAGTCCATAGATGAGGATGACAAAACACTAATGCAATATTTTGATGAGAATGATAATAACATGTAGACCTAATGTAAATGGTAAGTTAAATTTTTTCTTAATCATTAGTACTAAACAATAATGCAATTATTCCATTTTTATGATTTCTCTAAATAATTTAATGTGATGTTTACTTTGTAGTAATATGCCTCCAAAAAAAGTTTTTCAACACCGCCCTACGACAAGGAGCAGCAAACAACTGCTTGTTGAAGAAATTCTTGAAAATAATGAGGTTGCTGAATTGTCACCTATACTAAATACACCTTCACCTAATCGGCAACAATCACAAAGTAGATCTGGGGCTTCTGATGATGATACCACCATTAATGAAGGAAATGATGAAAGTCCAACATAGGGTTCTACTAATACTGGTAATTAAGTTGATATTATATTTTTTTTGTTAATTTGTATCATTTACTTGAATCATATATTTATTAAGGGTTTCTAAATATGCAGTGGAAAGCTCATCTATAAGAAGAGGTCGTGGGGTGACCACCGGAAGGTCGATTGAGAAAGCAATACTAGAAAATGTATGCTTTATTTATGTATATTAAAACTTACATGCACTTACTATATATATGTTTACAGAATTTTATTTGTTTTATTAGGATAAGAAACTACTTGAGATTGAGTTCCATGAAGGTTTTAAGAAGCCGCATCGATATGCATAGCACCTTGCAAATGGTGTAGGTGTTATTGTAAGACATAGTGCAGGTTTGGATTTTTTGACCCCATGGAGTGATCTGGGGCAAGAGCTGAAACATACTTTATATGTTGCATTATGTGTAAGTACATATTTATATTTCCTCTTTGTGAATTTGTTTGGAATAACCAAATCTTTTAATTTTTTGTAGCAATGGTTTGAGATAAAGAATTAGGAAACAGATAAAAGTGTGCAAGAGTTCATGGAGGAGATGTTTCAACGTAGCTACACACATTGGAGAGGAAGATTATCTGCAACGTATAAAGGTTATATTGTGGCAGGAAAGAATCCAAGAGCTAGTAGCCCATTTGAGTGGATCTCAATCGAGAATTGGTGTTAGTTGTGTGATCTCTTCGAGAGTGAGAATTTTAAGGTGATTGTGACTACTTATATAAATTCTGTTTAGTACATATTTTATTAATGAACAGTTCAATGAGTACTATTCAATACTTTTGTTTACTTGTAGAAAAGGTCCAAGACAAATGCTGTTAATAGATCACACTTATCATTTACTCATATGTCGGGTTCCAAATCCTACCATTCAAGACTGTTAGAAATGGTAATGCAATGATTACAACGTGAAATGGAAAGGCTGAGAACAATATCAACAGATTCTTACAGTGATCTCATAATCTCTGAAAGAGAAATTATAAAGACTACACTTGGAAATAAGTCTTGTTATGACAAAGGATTAGGCTATGGTGTTGTTCCTTCAAAATGAATGAAGAAGACATTGATAGAGTCCACTCAGTTGAAAGAGAAGTTGAATGTAGTGGAAGAAGATTTGAGCAGTGCCACGACTCGTATTACATCACAAACAGAGCTTATAGATAAGCAGGAAGCTATGATTCAAACTCACAATACAGAGATTGCAGGATTAAAAGAGGGGCAGAATGAGCTGAAGGAATTGCTGTCTTCAGTTCTAAAAAAATTTGGCGCAATTCCTTGACTAATTGATGCACACACCATTCACTTTTTGGTGCACTTTTTTGTTGTCCAATGGTTTACGACTGTTAGTATTTTGGCATAGTACTATATTACTATTTTATTACTTCTGCTTGGGTTTGACTATTATTTTACTGTTAGTATTTGAGCATAGTGGTTTTGTTAGTGTTTTATTACTTATGTTTGGTATAATTTTGATATATTTGACTTGCATGTTTGGTGACCAACTACTAAAGCCTGCTAAAACATACACCTTGCCTTTATTACTTCTACATTTTCTTAGTTGATTTCTAAAGTCCAGGATCTAAACAAGGATTTGAAAAATAAGCATGGAGGTGCACATCAAATTCCTTCTCTGATAATGGATAGGTAGGGGATAGGTTATATGTGTTCAGCTATATGTTTGATTGGTACGAAGTTCTTTTACTATATGTTCAGCTATAGGTTATATGTGTTCAGCTATGTGTTCTCAGATAATGAATATGTTTGGGACATGTTTGAGACTTCCTTTTGCTGGTAGGAAGTTCTTTTACTTTTTCCTGTTTTTTCCTTATCTTAGTAATTATTTCTGCCTGTATATGATGAATTGCTCATGTATATGCTGAATTGCTCCTGTATATGCTGAATTGCTCCTGTATATGCTGAATTGCTCCCGGCTTTCGGCGTCGAGCTCCTATTGAAACTTTATGCAAAACAGAGAAAGGAAAATGCAATCTCACGCTCCCAGTTTCGCAACATGCCATCTGGACAGGATTTCTAGTGCAAAATCTTATATACACCTGAGTTTTGGCATCTCCAACTACTTCCGGGACAAGGTTATATCTAGGTAATGCATTACCCTTGAATGTCACTTTATTAACCTTATTATATAAGGCAAATAAGTCCATATTATATTCTCCTTAAATTATCTCACAATGATTATGTGGACTCTTGTTGCACATATCCTTTAGCTTGTAACGAGCTGATCAAAGACTTTTTTTAACTAAGATGCATTGCAGTGTAATGATTATAAAATCTGGACTTATTTCATTCTGTAGCTAATTTGATAGAAATATTGAAGGATTCAAATGCCTGATCCGGCATTTGTAGAAGATCTATTTTAAGGAAATGGTTCATTTCTCTGACATTTTTCTTTAAGGTTTCTGACAATGTTATATCTAATGGGAACACATCACATTGACTTTTGTTACTTTTCTAAGTGACAATTGATGGTTTCTTTCTTTATTATTTACATTATTTTTCCTTTTGTTTTATTATTCATAAAGTACTTTGATTTCCATATTTTTGTCAAAAGCTAGTAATAATATCCTTTCCTTGAAATGTTTTTACAGTGTACAAATGTTCCAAATCCATTTGTAACATTTGATTCTACATGCTTTCCATCAGAGAGAAAATATTTAGTATAATTACTTTTTCAGTGAACTGCTCCAGCAGTTCACTGCTCCGGTAGTGAACTGCTCCAGCAGTTCACTATTCTGGCAGTGAACTGCTCCAACAGTTCACTGTTCCGGCCATCACAGCTACAGTACATCACAGCTACAGGTACAGATCTGTACATCCAGCAGTTAACAGATCTTGAAGCTTTAGCTAAGGATCAGTACCTGTAGCTGTGATGTACCTGTAGCTGTGATGTGAAGCTTTGGATATAAACCTACTGATCTGAAGCTTTAGCTAAGGATAAACTCATTAGTAAACAACGTCTGATATTATACGTCTTCGACCAATTTCAACTCTTTGAGTCAGACTTGCATTCTTTCTCCAGTCTTGAATGTTTATATGCTTACTGCCATCATTTAGCAACAAATCCACTTTTTGTTTTGAAAAAGAAAAAAAAACAAGTTTCACCACTCAATTTGAATTAAAATTAACAATTGTCTTCTTTTATTTGGATTAAAATTAACAATTAGTTGATGCTTTCTATAGATTGTGTATGTATGGATATATGTGAGTGTGTATAAATGTTTTTTACTCTCAATTTAGATTAAAATTAACAATTATTTTCTTTTATTTGTAGGGTACGGGATCCTTGGTCGGAAGTGACAAATGATTCATCAGTCAAAAAGTGATAGAAGATTCATTAGTCGGAAAATGACGGGAAATTCATTAGTTAGAATGTGTCAAAGTTGATGTCTTATTTAAACTTGTAGATCTTAATGTTATGTAATTTTTTTTGAAGATTCATTATTATTATTATGCAATTTGACTACATGTAAAACTTCTATTTATGAATAAATAAATATTTAAATGAATCTGGATGCGATCTTGTGATGTCTAATTTTTTTGATGTTTTTGTGAGCATATTATGATATATAAATGAATTGGCTGTAGTGAGGAGTAGAAAACTATTGTAACGAATTTATTGCGAGGAAATAGTATTTATTATAACCGATTTTTTGTGAGGGAAAAATCATTCGTAACGAAATAATATTTATTGTAACTAATTTATTGTGAGGAAGAATTTGTTTTGGGTGAGGAAGAATCTATTTTGGTTGAGGAAGAATCTTTTGTTACAATTAATTTGTTTGTAACGACACACATACATTCGTTACAACAAGTATTAGCGTCGAGCTTTAGAGGACGACCGTTACTTAAAGTTTTTTTCATTACCAAATAGTTTGTATAACGATTTTTGGCACTTATGGTAACGATTTAGTTCCTTATTATAGGTGCATTTTGTTGTAGTATACCTTGAACCCTCTTCAGATCCTTCTCCAGAGATCGAGTTATATTGACCAGGGTCAGAAAACCCTGCATCATCAGTCCTGCGAGCAATAACCTCAGATCATCACGTAGTCCTTCATAGAACCGGTTGGTCTTGCGCTCTTCATCAGTAAATATAGAGCTTGCATATCGCCCCAATCTCGTGAACTCATGTAGGTAGTCGTCCACACTACTCTCACCCCGAGTCAGTCTCTGAAACTGGTTTCCATAGCAATTTTCTATACTGACGGGATGTACCGTGCCCGAAACAATCTCGAGAACTCCTCCATCGAGATATCAGTTAGTTTTCTCCAAGAAAAGTGATGGAGCTCTAACTCATCCCACCACAATCTTACTTCGCTGTCTAGAAGGAAAGTGGCTATCACATGACTCTCTTAATCCTAGAAAGCCAGTCCTCAGCTTGCGTTGGGGTTACAGTCCCGGCAAACACTGGTAGGTTAAAGCTCATCACGTGCTTTAGTTGCTTTTTTGACGCTCTTCTTTGCACCACGGGTTCTACTGCTACTTACTCCACCACAATGTGTTCTGCTGCGCCAAGCGGTACTTGACCCAATTCAGGAGAAGGAGGTTGTACTTGCCTCCCTGGTTGGGCATTGATCATGACAAACACCGCTTTAACTACCATTAGTATGGTTTCAGCAGAAGGGGTCACAGGCGCGTCATTAGGCGCACTACTCTCCGTAGAGTGCAAACATTATGACTGCTTCACACCACTCCTAGTCACATATAATCATAAAACACTCAATTAGGCGACAATCAAATTGCCAAAAAATAATTATAGGAACACAAAGGTTCCTCAACACATGTGTATTTTCATTCCTAAGTGGACATTCGTGAGTTCTTTCATGTTATAACGATAACGCACATACATGTGCTCACTACCCCTTAAAATAATTCGCCTATGAATTCGAATAAGAAAGAACGACACCAGAATCTGATACCAATTTGTAACACCCTCATCCGTCATATAGCATATAACAGAAGGTCCGGCCAGAGCCCGACGCCATATACTATAGAGAGTTAGTGGAGTTACTTAATGAGACCATAATCCGCAAACGTTTATCCTAACTCAGAGTGCATTCTAGTGGAATTTAATTAAATGCTTATAAAAACCCAACTAGTTGAATGCCCACACAACTAAATAGGAATGAAAGTACAAAACCCAAATGTTGCGGCCTTAAGGCCTTACAAGGTTTTTTCTCAAATAATAATGTCTTACATATATCGGCACGCAGGCCGATCACACATAAATGATAAATAAAGACGGGTAATTCGCTTTGTCCTTTAAGGTCCAGCTTAGCAATCCTGGGCTCCAGCCCGCTACTTCCCTTTTGGATCAGCTGCACATGCACGAAACATTCCACCACAGTAGTGGCAAACATAGCAACGATCAGCATTAGCTGACCAAATTATAACGACCCCACCCCTCACCCAGGGTGGCGGTTCTCCTACCTTGCAGGCATTAACATATACAAATATTGGCAATCAGAATGTGCAAATTAAGCACCATTCGCCATAGACGTTGGCACGGTCGTCCAATGCCCCGTGCTCTTAGGGCACATTCTCGGTGCACAGGACCTCAAGGGTAA
This sequence comes from Platanthera zijinensis, assembly GCA_039513925.1. Lineage (NCBI taxonomy): Eukaryota > Viridiplantae > Streptophyta > Magnoliopsida > Asparagales > Orchidaceae > Platanthera > Platanthera zijinensis. Next base: position 158,201,212 of record CM077090.1, on the reverse strand, counting down.
CACCTCCGTTCTTTGTGACGGTCAGCAATGTTTGAGATTTTTATTCTTTTAGAGCCAAAGCCAAAGACAATGCCCTTATGGCTACGACAAAGTCATGGTCATTCACAATTTGACTCACTCCAAGTCGATCGACATAGGGTTGGGTACAGTTCATTTATTTCTTGTGCTCAAATCGTCGGGCACAACAGCTACGACGCGGTTCAAAATCCCTTTTCCCATCCGTACGATACATAACCCTGTTATGATCATAGGCTAGCACTCACGACCGTGCCTAAGCTGGGCCACACAGGCTCTCAGCTCCACATATTGGCCCCCAGGTCTTCAAGAGATGGACCTCAATAAATGGTGGCCCCCAGGTCTCTACAAGACAGGCCTCACAAAACAATGACCCTCAGGTCTCCACGAGACAGGCCATACAAACAATACATTGCTCACTGGGAGCTACCGCCGGTGGTAGCGCTACCTACGCACGGTAGGGGGCAGACTATCGAATCTTCCTCTTTAACGGGTGTTTTCCTAGAGATCATCTCCCAATACTCTCTCTGTAGCTAACTGTACACCCCGTGACTCTGAAATCTACGCGATTACCACAGAGTCTTGTCCGAGATACATAACATATAAACATCACCAATCCAGACCAAACTGTCCGGATGGGCTTCACACAACATGTCTATTCCATACTTCGATTCCAGATCTAAATGCAACACTAATGGGGATACGCGGATCTACCCGTTGGGAGAACCACTCTCACGTGTTCGTAGAGCGTCTACCCTTACATGCCAAAAAGAAGGACTTCACATGTCCAAAGAAGAGGATCGTTACCCTAGAAGTCTGTTTCGGCGACATAGGAGAGATTCTAGCCAGATGGAAATGACCGCCATAGCTTTGCCTCCGTAGATCCGAACTTATCTTGCGGATTGGGGCTCTGAAACTCCAACGGCGGCGAGATCTCCTTCGACAGATGTTCCTCCTCCTTTCTCCAGCCGCTCAGACTTAGGGCACAGAAGAAAAAAATGAAGTGAAAACTCCACTTCCTAGGCTTTAAACTGAGCTACTGCTGCGTGGTAACTTGCTACCGTCGCGCGGTACCCCAATCGATGTCTCAATTCGCGTGCCCACTGCCCAAGACCTCCAATCATAGGTCGACATGTGGCCATATCGTTACAACCGACTATCATCACGCGATAGGTTACTACATCCACACAATATCTAGCGTCGATTATGACATGACCGCTCCCACTACCGCCACGCGATAACTGCTACTGCCGCGCTATAACAACCCGAGAGCTTCGCCAACTAAATTGACTGCGCTAATGCCAACGTTATCTCTACCGCTGGATGGTAGCTTCTCGAAAGCTCTGGCACCCTTCTCACGGTACTACCGCCAGCGATAACAACCTACTGCCAGGTGATATCTCACAGGAACCATTTTTCCTACTTTCAGAAACTTGAGGCGTTACACCACCACAAAGTGTTACGCACCTAGTTTAGCTTTTGAGTAGAATTTGTAACGCCCCGAAAATCGTAAACGAACCGGTCGCGTCCTAAGGAATTTTTGGTGCCTAAATAGGGGGCACGGCCTGGGACACAGGCGTGTCCAAGGTCGTGTCCTTCTGTATAGGCCTGGCTGTGTCCAGTAAAGAACACGACAGGAAACATGGTTTTGATTAGTAGCGACACAGGCGTGTCAGGGGTGACACGGGCATGTCCTTACCCGTGTCACCACCTGTGTCCTTCTCAGGTTGAAAACCTAGGGTGTGTTTCCAAGAGTGGACGACCGGGTTACATGGGCATGTACTGATCGACACGGGCATGTCCCATTTGATACGGGAATGTCCTTACCCGTATCCACCAAGGGACGTGTCGGTTTCTGTGACGGTTTTGTGACATGCCCCTGTGTCACGGGCATGTCCGAACCCTACACGAGCGTGTCAGGTAGAGACACGTGCGTCTCTCTACCTGTGTCCTTTCCTGGCCACGACAGTCGTGCCTACATCGAGGCACGTGGCCTAGGACACGGCCATGTGCAAGGCCGTGTTTGGCCTATTTAAGTGAAATTTTGGGTGAATCTGAGTCGTTCATTTTCTTTAAAGAAGATCTGACAGTCCAGGTAATCTCCTACTGGTTTAAGTCCGGGATTAGGAGATTTATTCCTCATTTTACTTAAGGCTTTCTCTTTCTAAGGAGTTAGAGAGAGAGGGAGCAAAGAGGAAGGAAAAGGAGTAATCCAGCCACCGACGGAGCATCGAAGCACCGAATCGAGAACTGAGACCGGATCTACGAAGGAAATTCTCGTTGCGAAGCTTTCCATCCGGCTAGTTTTCCATGGCGCCAAAGCAGATTTCAAGGGTAACGATTCTCAACTTGGACATGTGAAGTCCTCTTCCTTTCTGCATAGGAAACCCGCTTCGCGAGTGTGCGGTGAGTGTGCGGTGTTCCTTGGGGTAGATGTGAATAGTCCCCCTTGTGTTGTATGTAGAGTCCAGAATCGAAGTACGGGCATAGGCATTGTGTGTTAAGCCTACCCGGACGTGTTTGTTTGGATCGGTAATGTTGCATTGTGCATGGATTGTCGGAGAAGACTCCGTGTTATGTGTTTTTCGAGTTTTCTACATGGTAGATTGCAACAGGGAACCTTGGGGATTAACTCCAAGGTGCACCCGGAAAACTGGGTGGAAACGCATTTCTGCCAACTTGGTGGCCTGGGGCCAACCTTGTATATAATTGGGTTAGGTGTTGATGTAGTTGATATGAGATGCGGGGAAAGAAACGATAGTCTATCCCCTACCGCACGACGGTAGGATTACCGTCGGCGATAGCTTCAAGAAAGCTATGTATTTATGAGGCCTGTCTCCAGGAGACCTGGAGGGCCTTTGTTTGGAAAGTTGTGAGCCCATGGGGCCCTGTATTTTTAGGCCAAAGTGCCGAACAGGAAAGGCAAAACCGACCCTTGCCCTACAGGTTTGGCCATGAGTACTATGGTATTCGGAGACGGTAGGGCGACTTGAGCAACGGGAAATGGTTGAGTTGTACATGCGTTATGTAGACTTAGATATGAGAGTAGCGGAAATTGGCTCTCGTCGGTGGCATAACGAGAGTCTCAGGCCCGGGGCCGTAAAGATAGAAATGCTCAAATTAACCGTCAAGTCAAGGACCTCTGAACGGAGGTGGTATTCGAGAAGTCTGGTACACCGTCAATGAGCCCTGAGTGCAAGGGGTGGTCGGCCGTGCGAGCCTCCACCTGTGGTGAAGTGTGCTAGGTTGTGCTTTCACTAGGATTTTTGGGTGTACTAATGATATGCAGGTAAGGAGCACCGTCATCCCGAATAAGGGGCAGGGTCGTTATAATTTGGTCAGCTTTAGCTGACCGTTGCTTTTGTTTGCCACCGTGTGGTGGAATGTTGCTTGCAGGTGCTGCGGGGCCTAGTGCCAAATAGCGGGCTAAAGCCCTGGATGCTGTGTTGGCCCTCGAAGGCCAAAGTGAATAGCTACTTTTATTTTTGTCATGTGTGGCCGGCCTGTGAGTCGATGTATATAAAACAATACCTTATTAAGTGAACTCTTGTAAGACCATAAGGCCAAGTACTTTTGTGTATTTTGATATTTCATTACTATTGTGGTTAGTGGACATTCATGATATGTACTTTCTATTATTAGGTTCTTTCAACTGCTTAAAAGCTTCCGCTAGTTGCTCTGTGTAGGATGTTTGTGATTGGAAGAATAGTTTCATTTTGTAACCCTTCGGTCTGTTTGTAGTATATGACATCTGGCCCCGGCCGGACCTACTGTTATATATCATGCGACGGATAGGGGTTTTATAATTTGATATAAGACTATCGGTTCTGGTTTTGCTTATTGGAATTCGTAGGCGAATTCTTTTAAGGGGTGGTGAGCACATGTATGTGCGTCATCGTTATAACATAAAAAGAACCCATGAATGTCCACTTAGGAATGAAAATACACTTGTTTGGAGGAACCTGAGTGTTCCAATGATTTCTTTTAGCAATTTGTATGTCGCCTAATCGATGGTTATGCTATATATGTGACTAGGAGTGGTGTGGGGCAGTCGCAAGGTTAGCACTCCACGGATAATAATGCAGTTAACAACGTGCCTGAGACCCTTCTTTCTGTCAAAACCATAAGAAGGATAGTTGAAGAGGTGTTCGCTATGACTAAAGAACAACTCGGAGGGCAAGTGCAGCCCCCTATCCCTTGGGTGGCTTCAACACCGAGTGGGGTGATGGAATAATTGGCATGCATAAGACCTTTGGATCAGCAGTTGAACATACTTTTAGTGTAGGGTACGCACTCAGTTGAGGAGTATTTGCAGGCGTTTCTTATCATAAGGCGCTACCCAGGGTTTGAGTTGGAGAACGAGCAGACTAAAGCTAATAGATTCTATAACGGTCTGCGGGATGAATTACGACTGCTACTTGTAGGACCAAAGCTACTTGGATTCCGATCGTTTGTGGAGTCAGCTAGATCTTTGGAAATATATCTAGCCAGAATCAACCAAACATCGGTGTTCAGGTTACCAAACTCCCCGGGTCCCGCAAAGTCTGTATACCGAAAGAGGAGTAAAGTGAGGCCTGAAGTATCTACTAGTCAATCTCCATATTATTGTTATAAATGTGGAAGGTTTGGTCACTTTGCCCGAGATTGTCGTAGAGATAATCCGAGGACAGAGAAAATTGTGAAGAGAGTCCAAGAGAAGAAAGACTCCAGTCCAAAGAAGACAGAGTTCAAGTTACTGACCTCCTCAAAGTCCCGTTTCCGTAGATGGTATAAGAAGGCTAGGATTTCGGGTCTAGTTCCTTCTTTTGGTGCATCTGGAACAACTATTGGACGAGACTCGGACACATGCTTTTACTGTAGGAAGCCGGGACACTTTGCTCGAGAGTGTCGGAGCAGACATCTGGAGTCCGAGAAGAAGCCTAGAGTAACCTACGAGGAGAAGGGAAAGGGGTTGGATGCAACTACATCTCAATATGCTCCATCCCAACCTAGAGTGTCTAGCTTTGGCCATCAGGAGGCCATGGAACATGTTGACATGGTGACAGGTATGGTTTAAATTTTTTGGTATATCAGCTTTAGATACTTATTGCCTTACGCATGTTAGCTATGATTGGTTGTGATAGAATTTGTAGTGATTTTCTGAGTGTCTGGTGAAAGCACTGTTCGTCATGGGAACTTCCCATTCCTTTTTGTCCGAAGGATGTGTATTGCACATCGGAGTTCCTTCTTCGATGGCAAGAGACAAATCAAAAGTATTGCTGCCTAACGGGTGCTCTATACATGCGAATAGAGTGTTGTATGAAGTTACAGATAGGGAGTCAGGAGTTTGATTTGCAAGCGTCGCTATTGCTGTTTGTAGAATTCGACGTAATCTTTGGTGTGGACTGGCTCTCGGAGCAACGTGCGTACATCAATTTCAAACGTAAGGTGGTCAGATTGGTACTGGCTATAGGTTGTGAGATGTCGGAATTGAAGTACTACTTCAAGAGTTGGTGGAACAGGGTTATGTGCATCCAAGTTTATTGCCTTGGAGCACACTAGTCCTCTTGTTAAAAGGAGGGTGGAAGCTTACAACTTTGTAATGATGACTAGAAGTTGATTAAATTAACAGAAAAGAATAAGTATCCAATCCCAAGAAGTGATGATCTGTTCGATCAACTCATTGGGTCAACTATGTACTCAAGTTGGATCTAAAATCCAGATACTATTAATTGTCGTTAAGGGAAAGTGACATTCCCAAAACGGCATGCAACACACGTTATGGGCGTTATGGGTTCATCGTCATGTTGCTTGTGCTGACAAATGCGCCGTCCGTATTTATGGATTCGATGAATAGGGCATTCAGTGAGTACCTGAACCAGTTCGTGATAACCTTTATCGACGACATACTGGTATACTTTCAGTATGAGGGTGATCATTACAAGCATCTAAATTCAGTATTGGAGACGTTGAGGAGAAATCAGCTGTATGTCAAGTTCTCCAAGTGCGAGCTTTGGTTACCCTCAGTAGCATTTCTTGGTCACGTCTTGAGTGGAAAAAGTATCGTGGTAGATCCGTCAAAGATATTTGCGATATGTGTGTTGCATGTGTTGTCTACGTTGGCGAAAATTCCGAAGTTTTCTAGGACTGGCCGGCTAGTACAGACGCTTCATGGAGAACTTCTAGCGGATAGCATTACCCCTCACGACTTTGTCGAAGAAATATCAAAAGTTTGTGTGGTCGCTGGAGTGCGTGCAAGCTTTCGAAGAGTTGAAAAGTCGGTTGACCTCGGCAACTATTCCATGTTCACCGAGTGGGATCGAAGGATTTGAGATTTACAGCGATATCTAGGGCAGTGGCTTGTGTTGTGTTCGCGTTAGCTAGAGGTACGCGAGAGGATTTATTCGGTCCATGACTTGGAGTTAGCGGTCGTGATATTCGCCCTGAAGCTGTAAAGACACTACGTATACGGTGTGAAGGTCGATATCTAAATCGATCACAAGAGCCTGAAGTACTTATTGGATTAAAAGGACTTAAGCATGTGGCAGCGGAGGTGGATGGAGTTCCTAGGGGACTACGCCTTCGATATACATTTTGGTGCAAGATTTGGAGGCATTGGTGATCACTTGCGTGGACAAGCAGATCATGGATGATGCTTTTGATAGGTCAAATTCCCAATATGTTGTTGAAGACGGACTGATGTGGAAGGACAGTCGTCTGTGCGTACCAAGTGTGGAGAGTGTTCGGCAGGAGTTGATGTACGAGGCTCATTATACCAAGTACTCAATTCACCCGAGGAGCACAAAAATAATTAGAGGTTTGAAGAAGTTGTTCTGCTGGCCAAGACTGAAAAAAAGGATGATCTGGTGGAAAAGTTAGCCAAACTCTACATGGATAACATGGTTCGGTTGCATGGTGCACCCCGCAATATTGTAAGCGACCGAGATGGACGCTTCATGTCCAACGACTGGAGGCTGGTGCATAAATTTTTGGGAACTAAGCTTTGTTTCAGCACAGCCTTCCATCCACAGACAGATGGTCAGATCGAGAGGGTCATCAGAACGATGGAGGACATGCTTCGCATGTGCGGCTTGGATTACGGAAAGCAGTGTGAAGATCACATGTACATAGTGGAGTTTGCGTAAAATAACCGATACCAGGCATGTATACAAATGGTACCTTTCGAGGCCTTGTATGGGAGAAAATGTCGTACGTTGTTGTCCTGGTTGGATACGGGTGAGTCGAAGTTGTACAAACGTCAAATAGTGGGAAACGCCACTTCAATGGTACGTACAGTTCAAGAACATTTGCAGGTCGCTCAGGACAGGCAGGCAAAATACTATAACGCCAAAGCATAGGAACGTGGAGTTCGCTGTTGGTGATTGGGCGTATTTGAAAATCAAGCCGTTCAATGGTGTCTCGCGAGATCGACGCCTGAAGAGGCTGAGTTAGAGGTACCTTGGACTGTTTGTGATCTTGGAGCGGATTGGTGAAGCAGCGTATCGACTGAAGTTGTCAGCTGAGTTGAGTGGGCTACACAATATATTCCACATATCGGTGTTGCGGAAGGCGGCGAAAGAGCCTTCGCAGGTTGTTGCGGTCGATCAAGTGTCAGTTGATTGTGGGTTGACGACGAAGATCAAGCCCGTATGCATTAAAGACTTTGAAGTCAAACGACTCCGCAATAAGGAGATCCGAATGGTTAAAGTCTGTTGGGATAATTGCTGTCGTAAGGAGCTTTCATGGGAATGAGAGCAGATTATGTTGGAGGAATACCCCGTGTTATTCTGCTCAGGTAAAATTTAGGTTGTGTAATTTTACCTAATTTCGGGACGATATTCTTTTAGGGGGGAGATTTGTAATGCCCCGAAAATCGTAAACAAACCGGTCGCATCCTAAGGAAATTTTTGGTGCCTAAATAGGGGTACATGGCCTGGTACACGGGCATGTCCAAGGTCGTGTCCTTCTGTGTTGGCCTGGCTGTGTCCAGTAAAGAACACGATAGGAAACACAGTTTTGATCAGTAGCGACACGGGCGTGTCAGGGGTGATACGAACGTGTCCTTACCCGTGTCACCACCCGTGTCCTTCTCGGGTTGAAAACCTGGGGTGTGTTTCCAGGAGTGCACGGTCAGGTTACACGGGCGTGTACTGATCGACACGGGCGTGTTCCATTTGATACGGGCATGTCCTTACCTGTGTCCACCAAGGGACGTGTCAGTTGCTATGACGGTTTTGTGACACGCCCCTGTGTCACGGGCATGTCCGAACCCGACACGGGCGTGTCAGGTAGAGACACGGGCGTGTCTCTTCCTGTGTCCTTTCCTGGCCACGACAGTCATGCCTAGATCGAGGCACGAGGCTTGGGACATGGCCGTGTGTAAGGTCGTGTTCGGCCTATTTAAGTGAAATTTTGGGTGAATCTGAGCCGTTCATTTTCTTTAAAGAAGATCTTGAAAGTGAGGGTAAGATCTACCTTTACTCTAGAGGGGGAGTGAATAGAGTATTTTAAAATAATTTTGCAAATTAAAAACTAATTGGCAGTGGAAGACTTAATTTAATTATAGTGTATTGTGCTTGCAGTAAACAAAATAAAGTAAAGCAAGAAAACTAATTCACAGCACACAGTAAATAAAACACAAACAACCAGATGACACAAGGAGCTATAGTGGTTCCCCAATCAACCTGGGTACATCCACTCTTCTACCGCCCTAGGTAGAAATCCACTGCAGGATGTGTTGATCAGGTGTCCTGGGCACCAATGAGCTTTTGATAAGGTGCTCAAAAACCAAACAAGATTTTTTGATCAGGTAGCCACCACTGAGTTTTCACAAGGTCTCAGAAACCAAACACAAAACTTTTGAAGGGAGTTCTTATAACCCTTTTACAGCAAAAGAAAATAAATGGAGCGAAGGTGTTCTTCTCTGTCAACAATCAAAGAGAAGACTAGTGGATTTGTTGAAGTCAAAGCTCCCCCTGAGATTAACAGTAGGTCAGGAGAAGAAGCTTTGCACAGGGTGATAGGCCTTCAGTAAATTGAGATCTCCAGCAATTGATAATTTCAGCAAAGACTGAAATGTGTTGTGTCTGGAGTCTTTGATTGATGAAGCCTGGAAAACTTGAATCAGAGAAGAGATCTTAAAGAGTAGAAGGGATTCTTCTGTGTGTTGATCTCCTTCTCTGTTCTATTGCTTGTGTTCTGTAAAAACTCTAACTGTATAATCCTGTAGAATTCTTGAGAGATGTTCTTCTTGGTTATCTGTTATTGTTCTCTGTCTCTATTGTCTGTAATGATATTATGAGATCCAATCTCCTAGATAGTCGTTAGCCAGTCTTAAATGACTTTCTTAATTGATAGTTGTCTCTAGAGGAAAGTCCTAAGAGACATTCCCTTTTATTCTCCTTGAAACTTGCTCCAGATTGATTGAAACGGCTATAAAATATTTTGCATTAAATGCTGGATATGGAAGATATTTGAATTCCATAACATACTGATTTGAAATCCTGAAATCGTCAATCTCTCAGGAAAATCGTCAATCTGAGCTCTACTATCGTCGATCTGAGCTCAGAGATCTGGATTTTGACTTGAGACAGAAATCGTCGATCTGAGCTCGGAGATCGTCGAACCGAGTTCGACGCCTCGTCGACCTGAGCTCAGAGATAGTCGAACTGAGTTTGACGCCTCGTTGATCTGCGCTCGACGATAATTGCTTTGGTCTTCTACACTTGTAATCTGAACTAGGAGATCTTGGGGGTAGCTTTCAAACCTAAGTTCTAAGCCTTAGACCTATTCTAGTTGACCTTTAAAACTATACAATGAGGTCAAGACACAATCCTATGAACATAGTGATCCTTACCCAAATCAGTAATAGGATATTCCAATAATCTCCCCCTATTTGGGTTAGGATTACTATTTATATGATTTATAGGAATTTTAAAAGCATACGAACAGAAATAAATACAACATTACAGAAATGTAAACAACAGCATTGCAGAAGCATATGTATAATCATACAGCAAATTTGTTCAGAGTGAGATATAAGTAGTTCAGCTTACACTATCAGTCCTTTTCCTTGCCCTTTTTGAAAAGAATTTCCCTATTGGGGTTTTCAACTTCTCTCTTAGATCTTCTATCATCAGCAGCACCAAGAGAAGTTTGAGATTTGGCTCTGGGAACAACTGCCTCTGGGTGCAATTCCATGTACCTTTCTGGATTAAATAATTTCTTGGATGAATACCTTTCAAGCTCTTGCTTTCTCTGATCAGAAAATGTTGAAATGTTGGAAATGTCTTTCCCTTGTTCTCTGGCTTTCCTCATCTGGTCTAAAGCTGCTAGCTCCTTCATTCTGGCTGTCCAAGAGACTGGGTTGTTCTCTGGATCTTCATAAGGTACAGGAGGTTCATATCTATTAATAGAGTCAGAAGGAGGAGCTTTTGATGGAACACTTTCTTTGAGCTTATAAGGGAATGGACCAGTAGTTGAATCAGTTGGGCCTTGTCCTTCCCTTTGATAAGATTACTATCTGGACTGTCCTATTTAATACACTCTATAATCTCTTTGATTTCCTCTGTATTGACCTCTTCTTGACTAGTAGCCTCTTTGCTGATGTCCTCTGGATTGAGATCTTTCTTGAAACTGAGAGGAACTTTGAGATGAAGTATGAGAGGTTTGATGAGCTGAACTTCCACCAGATCCAGCACCTGGAGAAGGAGGAGGAGGTGGAGGATGATAATGAGATGTGCCTTGGTCATATTTCCTTCTCTTCCTCATAGCCTTCAACTGGTTCTTAGAAAATTGCATCCAATGTTCAATAATAGGACAATCATGCAATATATAGTAAGGAATGACATTATCAAAAGTGGCTTTCTTTGCAGGAACTCTCATCATTGTTTTACTTCTAGCTTTCCTCTTCCTTGCAATAGTTGTAGAGGAATCATCTGAATCTGTCCTATATTCATCACTATCAGAACTCTGGGGCTTATCATACATAGCATTTATTTCCTTGTAAACTGCCTTGGTGGGGGAAACAGGAGTAGAAGCAGTAGTAACAGCAGAAACAATACTAGAGGCATCAGTAGTAACAACAGAAACAACAACAGAGGAATCTGAAATAAAAATATTCACAACAGCAGGCTCTGTGTAACACCTCTCCTGTAAAGACCATATAATATGGGTCCGGCCGGGGCCCCACAACATACGGACGCCACAGCTTTAGTATTAAAAGATGATATGAAAACTACCCAATCTCAAAACTCCAGACAAACACAGCGGAAACAGAACACTAATAGACAGAAGTTATCCACTAGCAGTAGAGTATCAGATGGCCTTAAGGCCTTACACAATAATAGTCCAAATAAAAATGTGCCAAGCACTCCTAGGCTACCTCGGCATGCAAGCCGGACATAAACATAACAAGAGTAGCAAACACAAAAGGAAAATCCAAGCACAGCAACACTTCATGAGGCTTAGGGCTTTTCGCCCGGCGCACTAGCTCCTGCATGCGATCCTTGCCCTATAAGGATTTGAAGTAACGTGGGTCAGCAAAGGCTGACCTCTACTGTGTAACAAACACATCTCCTCCCGGCCGTCCCTAACGGACCCCGGGGTACCACTCCACCTGCAAGTTAGCACTTCGTATACCAAAAGAGCATGTATATTAAAGAGGTAAAACAGACTTGGATGTCTCATACAGCATACACGTTTTCTATGTTTTGTACAAGGTGAAAGGGGCCTACTATGCAACATGAATGCAACCCGGGTTTCACCCAAGGCACCCTAGCTCGTATGCATCTAGCACAACATCAAACAATGGGTACTTCCGTTTCACCATTGGCTTAAAGCCGCAAACAAAAGGGAACCACCATATCCCTAACGGCACACACGCCGTCACACGGAACCTTGCAAAGGCCCCACCCGCATAAGGGTCATAACCCCCGGGCTTGCCCGCACATTCTGACTTCGCACGTCAGGGTTCCGTCTCACACTGACCGATTCTAAGAAGCCTTGTTGGACCCCACCCGCTCATGGCTACATTGCCCGGGCTTGCCCTCCGCTCGACATTCTCGTCAGTCTCACACAAGGGGCTAGTCTCGCCGGGGCACTTTCCCCACATGACTTGCGCGTCACGAGATAGCCAGCCGACCACGGAGACATAGCCGCTCCTTTGCGCAGGACACACAAAGGTTTCCCCACCCCAATCACCATTCGCACCGTATCTTTCCCATGCTCCAAGGAAACCATCTACCGCACAAAGCGGAGCTAACCTTGTCTGGTTCCGACTACGAGTACTCACTCAAATAAAAAGGGGGAAAACGCATACACACAACGGCGTCTTGCCGCAACGGATTTCTACCGAATCCTCAAAGCTCGCTATGCAACATCACCGGGTCGGACTAACGGTCGCGACCACGGCTTCACCCACAATGCCTAATCCGCTAACGGAGCTGATCTCTAATGCAAGCATGCCGGGATGAACATACTCAACCCGGAGGTTCCTCTTGAACCTAGGCTACACGAATCCCTCTCATTTGAGAGATCCGGTGCTCAAAACACGAAAGGAAGGGGATGCTATTCATGCATCCTAAATCCTAAAAACTGAGAGGAGAAGTGTCGTTACCTTCTGTCCCCTCTTCCTAGCCATGGAGAAGATTTGCTCGGTTGAACACCACCACAACGCTCCCACCTTTGCGGATCTGAACTCCGCTCGCGAAACGGACCTCCGAAGCTTCGCCGGCGGCCGGAACTTGGCCTCCTTGCTCTCCCTTCTCTCTAGAACTTAGAGAGATAAAAGAAAGTGGGGAATGAGGGTTTGTAACCCTATTCCCAGCCTTAAACCGCCCAGGGAGGCTCCCCACCGTTGGATCTTCCAAAGAAAAGAATGAACGGCCACGATCGGAACCCAAAATAAAAAATCTGGGCCGAACACGGGTTGCAACACGGCCGTCTGCAGGGCCGTGTCAACCATTCGCCGTCATCCAAAAATTTCCAGCCAGAACATGGCCTGGAACACGGCCTCTGACACGCCCGTGTCAGACCCGACACGGCCGTGTCACTAGCCGTGTCAAGCCCGTGTACCAAACTCCTCCAAACTACCCGAGAAGGACACGTCCCTTGACACATCTTCGAACACGCCCGTGTCACGGCTAACACGCCCGTGTCAAGTCCCGTGTCACGTCCCGTGCCCCCCCCCCCTCAATGCCACGAAATCATTGAGTGCTCGACACGCCCTGAGACACGCCCGTGTCTCAGGTGACACGCCCGTGTCACACCTGACACGCCCGTGTCAAAGCCCGTGTTCTCACTCAACAATCATCGACAAAAAAATGTCGAACCTGAGCACGACACGCCCTGTGACACGCCCGTATCACAGGCCGTGTCAGCCTACCCAGAACCCACTTTGGCCAAAAAATAACGCCATCGGTTCTTCTTCCAAATTTTGGGGTGTTACAACTCTCCCCCCATAAAAATAATTTCGTCCCGAAATTTAGAACATGGAAAGTTAACAAAACTAAACGGTACCTAAGGAGAAAAGCTCGGGGTACTCCTCCAGCATGGCCTGCTCTCGCTCCCATGAGAGCTCCTCGCGGCCACAATTGTCCCAACGGACCTGTACGAGTCTAACCTCCTTGTTCCGCAATTGCCGAACCTCTGAATCTTCTATCCCGATTGGAAGAACTCGCGTCCTCAAGTCTTCCTCTACCGGCACCGCTGTCGGCTCAATCACCACGCTGGCTTCTAACAAAGCTTTCCTCAAGACGGAGACGTGAAATACGTCGTGTAATCCACTTAGCTCTGTGGACAACGCTAACCGGTAAGCTGCCTCTCCCACTCGCTCGATGACCTTGAATGGTCCCAAAAATCTCGGACTCAGCTTCTTGAGTCGGCGAATCCGTGAAACGCCTTTGAATGGCTTGATCTTAAGATAAACCCAGTCGCCCACCGCGAACTCCACATGCCTATGGCGAGCGTTGAAATACTTAGCTTGCCGATCTTGAGCTACCTTCATGCGCTCTTGAATGGTTCGCACGAGCTCACTAGCGTCGGCTACCACCTCTTTTCCCAAAAGTTTGGTGTCTCCCGCCTCTATCCAAGACATCGGTGTTCGACACCGCCTCCCATACAAAGCTTCGTATGGCGCCATCTTGATACTAGCTTGGTAACTATTGTTATAAGCAAACTCCACCATGAAGAGGTGATCCTCCCACTTCTTGCCGAAGTCGAGAGTACACATCCTTAGCATATCCTCCATAGTACGGTTCATTCTCTCTGTTTGCCCATCGGTTTGAGGATGAAAGGTCGTACTGAACTTGAGTTTTGTGCCCAAGCTCTTCTGCACCAACCGCCAATCCTTAGACGTGAAACGCCCATCCCGGTCGCTGACTATACTCTTCAGAATCCCATGAAGCCGTACAATGTTGCGGACGTACAACTCCACCAACTTTTCCACATCGTCCTCCTTCCAGTTTGGGATGAAATGTGCCACTTTGGTCAAGCGGTCCACAATCACCCAAATGACATCATTGCCCTACTGCGATCTAGGCAACCCATGCACAAAATCCATGGAGATGTCATCAAATTTCCATTCGGGGATTGGAAGAGGCTTCAAGAACCCGCCCAGCTTCTGACACTCGGCCTTCACCAAGGCACAAGTTTGGCACCGACTCACAAACAAAGCTACGTCCCGCTTCATCCCAGGCCACCAATAGGACTTCTTCAAATCCAATTACATCTTTGTACTACCCGGGTGAATGGAGTACTTAGTGAAGTGGGCCTCAAACATAAACTCCTCGCGGAGCTTGCCGAACTGCGGTACACAAATCCTTCCGCCCTTCCTCAGAATCCCATCAACCATCTCCCAGGCGTTACCCTCGCCCTTTAGAGCTTCCTCCACGAAAGGTTGGAACTCCGCATCTATACAGGTTGCTTCCCGAATATGGTCGCATAAGTCACTCTGCATCTCAATCCAGTTTAGCTGAGCCACGCTAGACTCGCCTCTTGCCACACATTCCAAACCAAGGGACTCCCAGTCCCGCCTTAACCGCTCATCGTGAGCTTCAATCCAATTTCCTTGCCCCGAATATTTCCTACTCAAAGCATCCGCCACCACATTGGCTTTCCCCGGCGTATACTGAATTGCCACCTCGTAGTCCCCAAGGAACTCGACCCACCTCCGTTGCTGCATATTTAGGTCCTTCTGATCTAGGAGATACTTCAGACTCTTGTGGTCCATGAAGATCTCCACCTTTGCACCATAAACATAGTGCCTCCACAACTTCAAAGCAAAAATTACCGCCACCAACTCTGTTGGAACACCGTATTACTATTTGGACCAGGATGACTATACTTCTATAGGGATTTTGTGTTGTGACCTCCTTGTTGTTATAAAGGTCACATAGGCTAGTTAGAGTAATCTTCAGCTCGACGCATAGTCGACTTCAGCTCGACGCAGAGTCGATCTCAGCTCGACGCAGAGTCGATCTCAGCTCGACGCTGAGTCGACCTCAGCTCGACGCGGAGTCGACCTCAGCTCGACGTTCCGTCGATCCCAGTTCTGCTTACAGAAAACACTCTCTGGCCAACGTGTGTCGTACTCAGATCGACGTTTTATTGTGAGCTCGACGCTTTCCAGACTCCCGTCAGTTTTGAATAGGAATTCAAATTCCTTCTGTCAGACAATTAATGCTGAAGATTTATTGGCCGTTACAGCATATCTGGTGCATGGCTCAAGGAATTTTCTAAGGAATGTCTGCCTGTCATTTCCTTTGAGGCATGGACATTTAAGGAAAGCAATTAATGCTGACTTCCAACGGCTATCAAAGAAAAGGAAGAAGAAGACTCAGATATATTATTCATTTTTTTTTTCAGAATATAGAGAATATACAGAATACAGAGAATAACAATACAGGACTTCAGCTGCTCTCTCTGTGATATTGTTTTGAAAGCTCACTCACAGGAATTCTGATTGCTTTTAGACACAACCATCCAACCTTCTTGGATCATCTCTTGCTGGAGTAAATCAGATCTTTGAAGACCTGTCACCCTTGTGCAGAGCTCTCCTTCCTGAACCTCTTCTTGATCTCAGGGGGAGCTTTGACAACAACTACAGATCCACTTTTGCTTCTCTCTGCCTGTTGATAGAGAAGACAACAACATTCTTTTTCTTTTTCTTTCTGTACAGGGTTTTAACTCCCTTCAAAAGTTACCTTTGGTTTTGCTGAAACCTGGTCAAAATCAGCTCCTTTGGTTTGTGAGAACCTGGTCAAAAACTCTCTGGTGCTCAAGACACCTGATCAACTCATCTTGAAGTGGATTCCTATCAAGGGTGATAGAAGAGTGGATGTACCCAGATTTGGGGAACCACTATAGCTCCTTGTGTCGTCTGGATTGCTTGTTTCTTTGTGTTTTGCTTTGTGCTGTGAATTTCTTTTTACTCTGATTATTTGCTATAGCACCTTACACTAAGTAAAGTCAAACTTTCTCTGCACACAAGTTTTATTTGCAAAATTATTTTAAATAACTCTATTCACCCCCCTCTAGAGTTAGGATTAATCTTATCCTGCACTTTCAATTGGTATCAGAGGGAGGTTGATCATTCATACAGGCTAACACCTGGATCAAAAGATCCCTGATAAGATCATTCCTCTCAAAGGGTTATGTTCCTTAGTATTACTTTTCTTTAAAACTCATGGCACAAAACAAGGACTTTGCTAGCACCAGACCTCCTATGTGCAATCTCTCTAAGTTTGCACTATGGAAAGCAAGGATTAGACTGTACATGAACTCTTTTGATGAAGACATTTTTAATTCTGTGTTGACAGATTGTCCAAGACCTCCCACAGGAACAAGTACATCAGCTGTTCCTCCTCCTTCAGGAACTGATGCTGACATAAAGAAGTGGAAGGCAGCAGATGCTAAAGCCATGAACATCTTGGCTCAAACCATGTCAGATGACATTTTCCAGAAAGTAGCTGATTGCAATACTGCTAAAGAGATCTGGGAAAAACTTTCAGAAATTGTATCAGGTTCTGCAGATGAAAGAAAGGATAGGAGATCCTACCTCATCACCCAGTATGAGAACTTCAAAAAGGCAGAGTCTGAGTCAGTTGGTGACATGTACAACAGACTGAGCCTAATCATCAGTGAGCTTAGATCACTAGAGAAGGACATATCTCTCACTGAGATAAATGACAAGATACTGACTTGTTTCCCTAGCTCTTGGGACTCAAGAATCTGGTCAATTAAAGATGGAAGAAATGTCTGTGAGTTATCCACAGAAGCTCTTCTAGGAAAGCTCAAGAGTTATGAGCAATTCATTAAGAAGAGAGAAGAAGAGCAGAAGACATCCACACCAACAGAAAAGGTTGAGAAAACCATTGCCTTCAAAGCACAGGAAGAAGAACCTAAAGAAAAGGTGTTGGGAAATGAAGAGCTTATGAGCCTACTGGTCAAAAGGTTCAATAAGCTGAATAAAAGGAACTTCAGAAGATGGTCATCCAAAGACAAAGACAAGCCAAGGTATGACAGATCTACTAATAAAGATATTATCTGCTTTGGCTGCAGGAAACCAGGACACATTTTCCCCAACTGTCCAGAAAATCAAGATAAAGACAGAAGGGACAAGAAGGAAAGAAAAGATAAAAGGAAGGATAAGGAGTCAAGGAAATACCATGACAAGCCTTCCTCCAGCAACAGCAAGCACACCAGAAAAGGATTTGTGGCTGAATCCTGGAGTGACTCTGATGAGTCTGATTCATCATCCAGCTCTAGTGATGATGAGGATGATGCAGAAGAAAAAGGATTCTGCATGATGGCCATCAGTGCATCTCAAAAGAACACTGATTCAGAGCCTGATGCTGACTACCTATCTGATCAGGAACTTACTGAGGATCAGGTAATAGATTCATTTGATTTTACTTCTGATGAATTTAAATCTGAGTTCAAATCTATGTGCATTGACTTGATTGAATCTCAAAAGTTGATTAAAACTCTCAGAGAACAATTAATTGAATGCAAATCCATTAACTCAAATAATCTTAGACTCTTAGAAGAGTTGAAGCAGTGTGGGGAGGAGATAGCTTCACTGAAAGGTGAGCTATCTAAGGCCAAACAATTTGAAGAAACCCTTAATGGGAGAAGTATCAAATTGATGGACATCACAAGTACAGTGAACTCAAGATTGAATGGTTCACTAGGCTTGGGTGCTTCATCCAGCCAACCCATAGTGCTGACAACTCCAATCAAATTTACCAGTGAGAAAGGTAAAGGAGTCTTGATAGTGGCTAGGAAGAATGCTGACTTAACCCAGGAAACTGGACAAAAAGCGTCGAACGAAGCTCGACGGACGTCGACCAGAGCTCGACGTAATCGCAAGAGAACGTCGAACTCAGGTCGACGCCCTCTACCTTCTGAACAAAGCAAGCCTTCGGCATCGAATGGAGCTCGACGCACTCACCAGAGTCCGTCGACCGAAGCTCGACGTGCGTCGAGCCAAGCTCAGAGCAAAAGTCAGCTCTCAGGGGTTAATTCAAAATTTAATTCCAGCTCCACATCTCATCACTTTAACCCTTATGCTGAATGGATAATACCTCCTAGGAGATATCATCCTGTAGGCTATAAGAGCCAACCTGAGGTGTCTTTTATTTCAGAATTTAAAGGATATCAAGAAAGGCCCAAGGTAAACTGGGTCAAAAACAATTGATTTGTTGTATGTGCAGATAAAGACCTATCCAATTGAGAACCAGCAGTGGTACTTGGATAGTGGGTGCTCAAAGCACATGACTGGCAACAAGGAGAACCTTGTGTCCTTCAAAGCCAAACATGGACCCAAAGTAATCTTTGGAGATTCAAATTTTGGACAAACAAAAGGCTATGGCCAAGTCAAAATAGGGTCAATTACATTCAAGAAAGTGGCCTATGTGGAAGGACTAAAGCACAACTTAATCAGCATCAGCCAGCTATGTGATGCTGGTTATCAGGTTTGGTTCACCAACTCAGCATGTAATATTGCATTAAATAACAACATTGTTTTAATTGGTAATAGACAAGATAACATATATCTAGTTGATTTCAATTCATCTAAAGTAGATATTTGTTTATTTAACTCCCTTAGCAAACCTAATGAACTTTGGCATAAAAGACTAGGACATGTGAACCTTAGAACCATTGCTAAGTTATCCAAAGACGACCTTGTTAGAGGACTACCTTCTGGTCCCTACAAGAAGGAAGGACTTTGCAAGGCCTGTCAGTTAGGCAAGCAAACTAAAAACAGTTTCAAGTCACTTAATAAGAGTGACTCACCTAGAATTTTGTACTTATTGCACATGGACCTTTTTGGACCAATTAATGTACAAAGCCTAGGAGGGAAATCTTATGCTTTAGTAGTTGTAGATGACTTCTCAAGATTCACTTGGGTGTTCTTTCTGAGAAAGAAGTCTGATAACTTCAAGATTTTGACAGATTTTCTCAAAGGCATACAGATTGAGTTCAATACTCACATTGCCCTGATCAGAAGTGATCATGGGACAGAGTTTGATTCTCTTCTTATGCTAGAGTTCTGCCAGAAGGAAGGTATCAGGCACACTTTCTCGGCTCTAAGAACTCCTCAACAAAATGGGGTAGTTGAAAGGAAAAATAGAACCCTTATTGAATCTGCCACAACATTGTTGACAGATGCTCACCTTCCTCTAACCTTTTGGGCAGAGGCTGTGAACACCTCCAACTATGTTTTGAATAGAAGCCTGATACACAAACTAAAGGGTAAGACTCCCTATGAGTTACTCAAAGGGAAGAAACCTAAAGTAAATTATTTCAAGATTTTTGGTTGCATTTGTTTCATTCACAATAATGACAAAAAATACCTAGCTAAATTTGAAGCCAAAGCTGATGAAGGAGTGTTTCTGGGATACTCCATGACTAGCAAGGCTTATAGGGTCTTTAACAAGTGCTCAAATAAAATTGAAGAATCCATGCATGTTACATTTGATGAAACTAACATGTCTTATAAGGAGAAGGAGACTTCTACCATAAGCAATTTGCAGGAACATTCAATTTCAGAAAATCTGAAGCAGCTTACCATCACAGACAAAGGGTCATTACCTTCAACAACTCAGCAAGACACTGAACTTAGTGACAATGAAGAGGAATCTCAGGGTTTGGAAAGCTCAAATGGTCAACAAATTGAAGAACCAGTTGTTGTTCCACAAGAGGAAATAACAACACAAGTTGATGCATCATCAACACCCCTTGTTGACTTTGCAACAGCAAGAGATCACCCAATTTCACAAGTAATTGGAGATATCTTAGTAGGTGTGCAAACAAGGAATCAAGTTAATCAAAATAATATGCACACTTGCTTTCTTTCTCAAATTGAGCCTCAAACCATACTAGATGCAGAGCAAGATCCAAACTGGATCATTGCAATGCAAGAAGAGTTGAATTAATTTGAAAGGAATAAAGTTTGGGAATTAGTACCAAGACCAAGGAACCAGCAAATTGTTGGAACCAAATAGGTATTCAGGAACAAGTTGGATGATCAAGGAATAATTGTGAGAAACAAGGCAAGACTTGTAGCACAAGGATATTGCCAAGAAGAAGGAATTGATTATGACCAAACCTTTGCACCAGTTGCAAGGTTGGAGGCCATAAGAATCTTCCTTTCATATGCAGCTCACAAGAGATTCAAGGTATATCAGATGGATGTCAAGAGTGCATTTCTCAATGGAGACATCAAGGAAGAAGTTTATGTAAAGCAACCTCCAGGTTTTATCTCTCCAACCTTTCCTGATCATGTTTTTAAACTGCATAAAGCCTTATATGGTCTCAAGCAAGCCCCTAGAGCTTGGTATGAGACCTTAGCTTGTTTTTTGTTGGAAAATGATTTTAAAAGGGGTAGAGTAGACCAAACTCTCTTTGTTAGAACCCATAGGTCCCATACCCTACTAGTACAAGTTTATGTAGACGACATCATATTTGGGTCTACTGATTCAAACTTATGCAAAAAGTTCTCACAACTTATGCACTCAAAGTTTGAAATGAGTAGCATGGGTGAGCTTGCTTTCTTTCTAGGATTGCAAGTTAAACAACATGTGGATGGCATTTTCATTTCTCAAACCAAGTATGCAAGGGAACTGGTTAAGAAATTTGGAATGTCTGAAGCATCCCCTATGAAAACACCTATGCCTACAAATGCTGTTTTAGATGCTGATGGATCTGGAAAACCAGTTGATCAAACAAGCTATAGAGCAATCATTGGCTCATTACTTTATCTAACAGCTACTAGACCAGATATAATGTTTGCCACATGCATTTGTGCTAGATTCCAAGTAAGCCCTAGAGAGTCCCACCTCACATTAGTTAAGAGGATTCTTAGGTATGTAAAAAGTTGTCCTAATCTAGGTCTCTGGTATCCACATGACTCAGGATTTGATCTAACTGGATTTTCAGATTCTGATTATACTGGATGTAGAGTAGACAGGAAAAGCACCAGTGGAACTTGTCAATTCCTTGGTGATAGACTTGCCTCCTGGTTCTGTAAGAAATAGACTTCTATGTCCACATCAACTGCTGAAGCTGAATACATGGCTGCAGGCAGTTATTGCTCACAGATTTTGTGGATTCAAAACCAGCTCCTAGACTATGGCTACAACTTAGAGATGTCTAAAATCTTTTGTGATAATACCAGTGCAATATCTATTGCTCAAAATCCAGTTCTCCATAGTAGGACTAAGCACATAGAGATCAGACATCACTTCTTAAGGGATAATGTAGAAAAGAAGAAAATTGCACTAGAATACATTTCCACTGAACTACAGAGAGGAGATATTTTCACCAAGCCCTTGGATGAAAAGAAACACTTCTTTTTCCTCAATCAGTTGGGAATGCTAGATGGAGACAGCATAAAATAAAACTCCAAGATTTTGAAACCCATAATTAACAGGAATAGGAAAAATTTCATTTTAAAATTTCCTGTCTGAGTGGTTGTTCTGAGCTCTGAACTAAGCTCGACGCTGCGTCGAACGGAGATCGACGGTCCGTCGCCCTCAAAAGCGTCGAACGTCGAACTCAGCCTCTAGCGTCGAACTAAGTTCACAGCTCCCTGGCTTCTTGAGTTTCTCTCTCCCCGGTCGACGTCTTCGTTAAACGTCGACCTAAGCTCGACATATAGCTTCAGTCAAAGCGTCGAACGTCGACCTAAGCTGGACGCTGTTGAGTCGTTTCAGTTCTCCTAGAGCCTTAGAGCGTCGAACTGAGCTCGACGTTCTTTCCTTTTCTGCGTCGAACCCTAAGTATAAAATCATTTTTTCATCGTCGTTCGCAGTTGCGCTTTCATATCTTTTTGCTCAAGCTTTCTCCCTCCAAATACTTTACTCTTGATCTTGGAAGGTATTCTTTTTGCAGGAAAATGGCAATCACAGCAGGAGCTCTGGCGGCCATGAAGTTCGATTCTGGATTCGATATCGACTTCGACTCTTTTGATGGATCTCCACAATACTTTCTGGATATTCTGGACCTCTTCAAGGAGCAGCAACTGGCTAACTTTATGTCAACCAGGATCCCTCTCCCAGAGTCAGAAATCAAAGAGTGGAGTCTCACAGCAGTTATCTCAGATAACAATACATTGACTGGGAAAGTTTCAGGAAATGAGGTAGCCATCTCACCTCAAATCATTTCAGAAGTTTTCAACTTTGCTGCTGGAGATGATGGCATAGAACTATCTGTGGAAGAGTATGCCTTGATGCTGGACAGGATGGGGCATGCTGCTGGTAACCCCTCTAAACTCCTCAAAGTTAACCTAGCTATTGAATATAGGTTATTAGCAGACATTACAGGCAAAGTGATCTGTGCAAAGAGGACTGCACATGATGCAATTACTAGGCATCAGTTTTGCCTTATGGCTGCACTTATGGATAAGAAACATCCCAACTGGGGATTGATTGTGTTTGAAATGATTAAGAAAAAATTGGATAAAAACTCTGTCCACCTTGGAAGAGTTCTTGGGTTGATTCTCAACCATTGCTGCCCCCAACTGCTTGTGTCCTCCAAGAAGCACATCAATGCTTCCAAGAGGCTCACATGTGCCCTAATTGGCAAGTGGGACAGAAGAATTGTGAATCCCAGGGCAGCAGCAGCAGCAGCAGCAATGAAGACTTCTGCAGACACTAGGACTGTTGAGGTCACTCTCCCTCAGTCCACTGGTCCAGAAGCAGGGACTTTGCCATCTCCCTCCATCTCCCTCCCATCCACTTTCATCCCCTCAACCACAGTCATTCCATCCACTCAACCTCTACCTTCCTCCATCTCTACCATTGCCTCCTCCCTTCCACCTCACACTACTTTCCTTCCCATACGCTTGGATTCCACCCCTCATGAGGATCTCTTTTCTTTTGACATGCATGAAGACTCCTTCATGGATGCCTCTACCTCCTCTCCTCATGAATTCCCCCATTCATCAACTTTTTCAGAACTACTCTTTTCCTCCATCCATGAGCCAGTTACTCCTCCATTGTCTGCACCACCCTCAACATCTTCCCCATTTACATTTTCTGCTACTCCATCTACCTCTACTCAAGTTCCCCTTGAGCAAGTAGCTCTCCTGCCTTTGGCCAATCAGATTTTTGATCTTCTGTCCCCTAGGCTCTCCTCCCTCTTGGATGCCAAGCTAGCTCCTCTCATTCTTTCCCAAAGAACTCTCTCTGACTCTGTCTCCTCCCTCTCCTCTCATCTGGCATGCCCTTCTTCTGGGGGCCTAGAGTCAGCTGCCACTGATTCTAGGCAGGGGGAGATGTCTGCAGAAGAAGAGCTGCCTCCTTCTACAGTTCAGTTTGTTCAGACATGTTCAGAGACAGTATCAATTGCAGAAGTTCAGATAGTACCTGAGGCTCCTCCTCCTAATTCAGAACTGCTTCAAGAAGATCTGTCTAGGGCTATTATCCCTTTTTAGAAGACCATGATTCCTGATGTAGCAGTGGTAGCAGTGGCTCCTGCTAGTGATGAAGTTGAAATGTTAGCAGCTGTTGAAACTTCAGGTGAAGCGATTGAGACACCTGATGCAGTTGAGACCCATGTCTCCCAAGCCCTTCAGGAACCAGCCTCTTTAGTCTCTATGGCTCCTGAGGCTGTGCCCTCTCCTGCAGTGGTAGACTCCTCCTCCCCACTGACAGCAGATCTTCCTTCAGTTTCCTCCTCAGCAGCTCCAGACTCCATCAGTTTTCCTATCTCTAAAAGGAAGTACATAGATCCATATGAAGAATCTCAAAGTTCAGAAGATGAGTTTGCTACAGATTCTGATGATGCCTCTGCAACCATTGCAAGGAAGAGGAAAGCAAGATCAAAAGCCATGAAAAGAGTACCAATTGCTAGAGCTACAGACCATGACATTCCCTACTATATCAAATACAATTGTGAAATCACAGAGCCATGGATGCAGTACTCCCAAAATCAGAGAAAAGCAATGAAACAGAAGAGAAAATTCAATGAAGGACCAACCAAACCTGTCCATCAGCCTCCACCTCCACCTCCTCCAGATGCAGGTGCAGGTGCTAGTCTATCTTCCAATCCAGCCCCTTCAGCTCTACATGGAAAGACATATCAAGCAAGAAGATATCAAGGAGACAGTCAGCAAAGGGGAGGTCAGCAAAGAGGAAACTATAGAGGCAGGCAGTCCAGAGGAAGATCAGGTTCTCAACCTTATCAAAGGGGAAGAGCCATTGATCCAACCTCTGGTCCCTATCCTTATAGACCTAGAGCTGACCTCACCCCAACTACCTCTCAAGAACTCTCCTCTAACAGATTTGAACCAGCAGTACCTTTTGAAGATCCTACCAAAACTCCTGCCTACTAGAAAGCTAGAATGACAGAAATGGCTGCTTTAAATGAGATTAATAAAGCTAGAGAAAAAGGTCTGGACACCTCTCATATCAGTACAATGCCAGACCAAAGAAAAGAGGAATTGGAGAAATATAATTCTAAGAAATTCTTTGATTCAGACAGATATATGCAACTCCATCCTGCAGCTGTACCACCCAGTGCAAGAGATCAAAAGTCTTTAGGTGCAGCTGATGATTACAGATCTAAAAAGGAAGCTTCAAATCCAAACAGAGAAATCATCTTCAGGAAGAGTGATCAAGACAAAGCCCCAAAGGGAAAGTAAAGTAAGATGCTTTAATTCTTTCTATATGCTGGACTCAGGACATTTGAACATTTGCGCTGCTATATAATGTTATATATGCTGTTTTTTTTTGACATGTCTGGTTGTATTGTTTTGTATTGTATCTGCTTTATCTTTCTTTGAATCCCTAAATTCATGTAAATAGTAATCCTAATCCAAATAGGGGGAGATTGTTGGAACACCCTATTACTATTTGGACCAGGATGACTATACTTCTATTGGGATTTTGTGTTGTGACCTCCTTGTTGCTATAAAGGTCACATAGGCTAGTTAGAGTAATCTTCAGCTCGACGCATAGTCGACTTCAGCTCGACGCAGAGTCGATCTCAGCTCGACGCTGAGTCGACCTCAGCTCGACGCTGAGTCGACCTCAGCTCGACGTGGAGTCGACCTCAGCTCGACGTTCCGTCGATCCCAGTTCTGCTTACAGAAAACACTCTCTGGCCAATGTGTGTCATACTCAGATCGACGTTTTATTGTGAGCTCGACGCTTTCCAGACTCCCGTCAGTTTTGAATAGGAATTCAAATTCCTTCTGTCAGACAATTAATGCTGAAGATTTATTGGCCGTTACAGCATATCTGGTGCATGGCTCAAGGAATTTTCTAAGGAATGTCTGCCTGTCATTTCCTTTGAGGCATGGACATTTAAGGAAAGTAATTAATGCTGACTTCCAACGGCTATCAAAGAAAAGGAAGAAGAAGACTCAGATATATTATTCATTTTTTTTTCAGAATACAGAGAATATACAGAATACAGAGAATAACAATACAGGACTTCAGCTGCTCTCTCTGTGATATTGTTTTGAAAGCTCACTCACAGGAATTCTGATTGCTTTTAGACACAACCATCCAACCTTCTTGGATCATCTCTTGCTGGAGTAAATCAGATTTTTGAAGACCTGTCACCCTTGTGCAGAGCTCTCCTTCCTGAACCTCTTCTTAATCTCAGGGGGAGCTTTGACAACAACTACAGATCCACTTTTGCTTCTCTCTGCTTGTTGATAGAGAAGACAACAACATTCTTTTTCTTTTTCTTTCTGTACAGGGTTTTAACTCCCTTCAAAAGTTACCTTTGGTTTTGCTGAAACCTGGTCAAAATCAGCTCCTTTGGTTTGTGAGAACCTGGTCAAAAACTCTCTGGTGCTCAAGACACCTGATCAACTCATCTTGAAGTGGATTCCTATCAAGGGTGATAGAAGAGTGGATGTACCCAGATTTGGGGAACCACTATAGCTCCTTGTGTCGTCTAGATTGCTTGTTTCTTTGTGTTTTGCTTTGTGCTGTGAATTTCTTTTTACTCTGATTATTTGCTATAGTACCTTACACTAAGTAAAGTCAAACTTTCTCTGCACACAAGTTTTATTTGCAAAATTATTTTAAATAACTCTATTCACCCCCCTCTAGAGTTAGGATTGATCTTAACCTGCACTTTCAAACTCCAAATCATGGACGGGGTAATTTCTCTCATGTGGCTTCAGCTGCCTCGACCCAAAAGCTATCACACTACCATGCTGCACCAACACGCACCCTAAACCGCATCTGGATGCGTCGCTGAAAATCTGGAATCCTTCGGTCCCCTTTGGTAGACTTAGGATCGGCGCCGTCATTAGTCTTTCCTTCAGGGTTTCAAATGCCTGATTGCACTCTTGAGTCCATACAAACTTCTGATCTTTGCGAGTTAGTGAAGTGAGGGGTAGGGCTATCCGCGAAAAGTTTTCCACAAACCTTCGGTAGTACCCGGCTAGTCCAAGAAAACTCCGGACTTCCGCCACGGTCCTCAAAACTGGCCACTCTCTGATGGCTTCTACTTTTGTTGGATCCACTGCCACCCCATCCCCACTGATTACATGGCCCAAAAACGCCACCTTCTCTAACCAAAACTCGCATTTCGAGAACTTCGCATAAAGCTGGTTCTCTCTCAACACTTGCAACACTATCCGCAAGTGCGACTCGTGCTCCGCTTCCGACTTGGAATACACCAATATGTCATCGATAAAGACGACTACGAACCAGTCCAAGTATTCACGAAACACTCGGTTCATCAAGTCCATGAACACGGACGGCGCATTCGTCAACCCAAACGGCATCACCGAGAACTCAAAATGACCATACCTCGTACCAAACGCGGTCTTGGGTATGTCTTCGTCTCAAATCCGCAACTGATAGTATCCGGACTTCAAGTCCAATTTGGAGTACACCACCGACCCCACTAATTGGTCGAAAAGGTCGTCTATCCGAGGAATCGGATACTTATTCTTGATCGTCAATTTGTTCAACTCTCGGTAGTCTATGCACAAATGCATACTACCGTCCTTCTTCTTTACGAATAACACCGGCGCACTCCACGGTGAAGAGTTGGGTCTGATATACCCTTGCTCCAAAAGCTCCTGCAACTGAACCTTGAGCTCGGCCAACTCCTTTGGTGCCATCCTAAAGGGTGGACGTGACACCGGTCTAGCCTCGGGCACTAACTCGATGGAGAAATCAATCTCCCGCCGAGGAGGTGCTCTCGGTAGCTCCTCAGGAAATACATCTCCAAACTCCGCCACCACGGGCACTTCTCCAAGAGACAGCCTGGAAAGGCTAACCTCCAACAACGCTACTAGAGCTACACCTCCCTGGTTAACAGCTCGTACTAGTTGAAGTGCCGAAACTAGGGAACAGGCCACTCCATGCAGGCCCTCGAACTTGACTTCCGCTTTCCCCACGCCCCTCAGGGTTACCACCTTGGACCAACAGTCGATACTGGCACGCTGCTCCGCTAGCCAGTCCATCCCCAAAATCACATCGAACTCGGACAACGGCAAGATCGCCGCTACCAACATGAAGTCGACTCCCTCAAGACTCCAACAAATCCGCCCTTTAGCCCTGGTTGTCATAGACGACCCATTGGGCATGCGCACTTTCAACTCTGAGTCCGTTGAGAAGGACTCAACTCCAATCCTCTGGACGAAACTTTCCGCAAGGAAGGAGTGCGACGCTCCCGTATCAAAAAGTACCCTAGCGGGGTACCCAGATACCACTACAAAGCCTACACACATGCAACAAACATAAAAAGGCTTGAAAGGAAGAAATCTAAGGTGCAGGTCGAACTCTCATACCTGTCACCACATCGGTTTGGCGGATTGCTTCCTGCTGCCCAAGGTTGTAGGCCCTTGGCTGCACTGGTTGAATCCGGGAAGCACTCGACTCCGCCATCTTCCCCTTTTCTACGGCACTGGGGTCGGAGCGCACGGTCTGCTCCTGCCTTGGCTCTTGCTCAGCGCCCCCTTGGGTACAAAATCTTGCTATGTGGCCTGGCTTGCCACAATTGTAACACGTCTGCGGTCCCTTAGAGCATGACCCTCCGGACGTCCAATTACTTTTCTCGCCCGACTTATATGGGGGAGGTTTCTTCTTCCATCGGCTCCCTTCCGCCTTTCCATGGGACTGAGCAGGCTTCTTCTCATCCCCCTGTTTGGGTGTGAAACCCTTGCGACGCTGGGATCGCTCCATGTCACTCTCCAAAATTCGGGCCGCCTCCACCAATTCGTTGAAACCCGCACGTTTCATCGATATGAGGGGTTGTCTTAGATTCTCCCTCAATCCATGATAGAAGAGATTGTCCCTCTCTTCATCGTCTGTCATGGGCGTTCCCGCATAACGACCCAAGCGAGTAAATTCCTGAACATATTCATCCACCGACTTGTCTCGCTGTACCAGATGTAAAAACTGCCTCTGGAGGGCTAACCTTGTTGATGCGGGAATGTACTTCTTCAGAAAGGCATTCCTAAACTCCTCGATGGACGGTATGCGTCCTAGAAACTACCTGCCACTATGGCTCACCCACCATAACTTGGCATCTCCCTCCAACATAAAGGCTGTGAACTCTGCCTTTTTCTCATCTGGCGCCTCTGCCGCCCTCAGAAGCTCCTGAATTCTAGCCCACCAATCCTCTGCATCTGTGGGCGTGCCGATTCCCTTGAAGGTTAGAGGGTGGAAACTCAAAAAGTACTTCATTTGCCGGTCCCCATGCCCGACAACCACTCTCTCGGCCTACGGCTCGGCCCTCTTGGCTTCCTCAACTGGCACGGTCGCTGCCGTGTCCGGGGTAGCAGGAGTTGCTACTTGAGTAACGGGAGCTGCCACCTGTGCTGTCGCTACAGCTTGGGCCGCCACCATCGCTTCTGCAAGCATACGGCAGAAGTCGGGCGGTATGACCCCCATCCCTAGCGGACCTTGCGCAGTCGCACTACTTGCCGAGAGCTCTTCTCTTGGCCTCGAGGTCCCAGCCTCATTGCTTGCACTCTAAACACAAGCAAGAAAACGCAAATTAGTCTCTAATTGCAAGACTCGAACACAAGGACACTCATGGTCCCGCGATACTCCTATGTGGATAACTTCTTATACGCGACTCGACTTATACTTTCGACCGCGAAACTTCTCATTAGAACGCTCAACCTCCCTCTGATACAAAAAATGTAACACCTCCCCTGTAAAGACCATATAATATGGGTCCGGCCGGGGCCCCACAACATACGGACGCCATAGCTTTAGTATTAAAAGATGATATGAAAACTACCCAATCTCAAAACTCCAGACAAACACAGCGGAAATAGAACACTAACAGACAGAAGTTATCCACTAGCAGTAGAGTATCAGATGGCCTTAAGGCCTTACACAATAATAGTCCAAATAAAAATGTGCCAAGCACTCCTAGGCTACCTCGGCATGCAAGCCGGACATAAACATAACAAGAGTAGCAAACACAAAAGGAAAATCCAAGCACAGCAACACTTCATGAGGCTTAGGGCTTTTCGCCCGGCGCGCTAGCTCCTGCATGCGATCCTTGCCCTATAAGGATTTGAAGTAACGTGGGTCAGCAAAGGCTGGCCTCTATTGTGTAACAAACACATCTCCTCCCGGTCGTCCCTAACGGACCCCGGGGTACCACTCCACCTGCAAGTTAGCACTTCGTATACCAAAAGAGCATGTATATTAAAGCGGTAAAATAGGCTTGGATGTCTCATACAGCATACACGTTTTCTATGTTTTGTACAAGGTGAAAGGGGCCTACTATGCAACATGAATGCAACCCAGGTTTCACCCAAGGCACCCTAGCTTGTATGCATCTAGCACAACATCAAACACTGGGTACTTCCGTTTCTACATTGGCTTAAAGCCACAAACAAAAGGGAACCACCATGTCCCTAACGGCACACACGCCGTCACACGGAACCTTCCAAAGGCCCCACCCGCATAAGGGTCATAAACCCCAGGCTTGCCCGCACATTCTGACTTCGCACATCAGGGTTCCGTCTCACACTGACCGATTCTAAGAAGCCTTGCTGGACCCCACCCGCTCATGGCTACATTGCCCGGGCTTGCCCTCTGCTCGGCATTCTCGTCAGTCTCACACAAGGGGCTAGTCTCGCCGGGACACTTTCCCCACATGACTTGCGCGTCACAGGATAGCCAGCCGACCACGGAGACATAGTCGCGCCTTTGTGCAGCACACACAAAGGTTTCCCCACCCCAATCACCATTCGCACCGTATCTTTCCCATGCTCCAAGGAAACCATCTACCGCACAAAGCGGAGCTAACCTTGTCTGGTTCCGACTACGAGTACTCACTCAAATAAAAAGGGGGAAAACGCATACACACAACGGCGTCTTGCCGCAACGGATTTCTACCGAATCCTCAAAGCCCGCTATGCAACATCACCAGGTCGGACTAACGGTCGCGACCACGGCTTCACCCACAATGTCTAATCCGCTAACGGAGCGGATCTTTAATGCAAGCATGCCGGGATGAACATACTCAACCCGGAGGTTCCTCTTGAACCTAGGCTACACGAATCCCTCTCATTTGAGAGATCCGGTGCTCAAAACACGAAAGGAAGGGGATGCTATTCATGCATCCTAAATCCTAAAAACTGAGAGGAAAAGTGTCATTACCTTCCGTCCCCTCTTCCTAGCCATGGAGAAGATTTGCTCGGTTGAACACCACCACAACACTACCACCTTTGCGGATCTGAACTCC
The DNA here is from genome assembly GCA_039513925.1 of Platanthera zijinensis. NCBI lineage: Eukaryota > Viridiplantae > Streptophyta > Magnoliopsida > Asparagales > Orchidaceae > Platanthera > Platanthera zijinensis. Next base: position 158,170,030 of record CM077090.1, on the reverse strand, counting down.
ACTCGCGAAACGGACCTCCGAAGCTTCGCCAGCGGCCGGAACTTGGCCTCCTTGCTCTCCCTTCTCTCTAGAACTTAGAGAGATAAAAGAATGTGGGGAATGAGGTTTTAGAACCCTATTCCCGGCCTTAAACCGCCCAGGGAGGCTCCCCACCGTTGGATCTTCCAAAGAAAAGAATGAACGGCCACGATCGGAACCCAAAATAAAAAATCTGGGCCGAACACGGGTTGCAACACGGCCGTGTGCAGGGCCGTGTCAACCATTCGCCGTCATCCCAAAATTTCCAGCCAGAACACGGCCTGGAACACGGCCTCTGACACGCCCGTGTCAGACCCGACACGGCCGTATCACTAGTCATGTCAAGCCCGTGTACCAAACTCCTCCAAACTACCCGAGAAGGATACGTCCCTTGACACGTCTTCGAACACGCCCGTATTACGGCTGACACGCCCGTGTCAAGTCCCGTGTCATGTCCCGTGCCCCCCCCCCCCTCAACACCACGAAATCGTTGAGTGCTCGACACGCCCTGAGACACGCCCGTGTCTCAGGTGACACGCCCGTGTCGCACCTGATACGCCCGTGTCAAAGCCCGTGTTCTCACTCAACGATCATCGACAGAAAAACGTCGAACCCGAGCACGACACGCCCTGTGACACGCCCGTGTCACAGGCCGTGTCAGCCTACCCAGAACCCACTTTGGCCAAAAAATAACGCCATCAGTTCTTCTTCCAAATTTTGGGGTGTTACACTCTGAAGCAATAGCCTCTGTGATCATCACATCATTATCATCAAAAGGAACAGCAGTAGGAACTTCCATAGCCTTGATTGAATCAATGTATGATTGGATCAAACTGGGATCACAGATAAAAATAGGCACAATGGCCTTAGAAAGATCTTCAGCATTTGGAGCTGGAAGAGATCTGCTACATAGATCATCAAAAACTGAAAGCAGGAACTTGAAGTCAACTGCACTGAAAGATGGGACTGAGGCTGGAGCTAGAACATCTGGCACTGCCTCTAAACTTAGTATGGAATCTGAAACTTCAGCGGCAACATGACTTCTTCATTGGGCATCTACCCCATCCTGGATTCAGTAGTAACTGGATCTAGGCACCCCAAAGAAGGAATTGCCTGAGGAGGATGGGAAGAAGATAGCCTTGCAGATAAATCATTTATAGATTTTAGTAGAGGAGCCAAGGAGGTATCCAGCAAGAGTGTTAGCCTGGGAGCTAACATCTCATATAATCTATCAGTAAGAGCAGAAACATCTACTTGCTCAAGGGAGGCTTGAGTAGAGGTAGAGAAGAAAGTTGCAGAAGTTGATGTAGTTGGTGGAGCTGCAGAAATGTGTGGAGTTGATGTTGATGGATGGGGTATGGATGGTTCAGATATAGGGATGGTGGTGATGGATGTAACTGGGATGGTAACTGATGGTATGACTGAGGTTATGGATGAGGTGAATGAGGGCTGAGCTAAGATGTCTTGAAGTAGCTGTTGGTAGGAGGTGGAAGAAGATGGAAGCTCTTGTGGAGATGAATGAGAATCATCCATATAGGAGTCATCTATGAGATTGAATGATGGAATATGATTGGATGAGTCAAGGTCAAGAGTGGGATAGTAATGTAGTGGATGAAATTGTTCTTGAAGAGTGGCTGGTGGAGGTATAGAGATTGTAGGTGAGGAATTTAAGATGAGAGAAGATTAAATTGTTGAGGAAACTGGAGGTGAGGAGGAGGAAGAAGGCAAATCTTCTAAAGGGGCAGTTGCCTGAGGGGAAGTGACTGTCACTGTCCTGGTGCCTGAAGTAGTGTGAGTTGCAGAACCCCTACTAGGTTTAGCAATCTGCATATCCCATTTTCCAAAGAGAGCACAAGATAATCTCTTGGAAGCATTTATATGCATGCCATTTGATACAAGCAGTTGGGGCATTTGTTGTGCAAAAACAAACCTACTATTCTCCCAAAATTAACAAAATTCTTGTTGATTTTATTCTTAATCAGATCAAAGAAAATCTCTCCCCAGTCCAACTGTTTCTTATCTAAAATAGCAGCCATTAGATAGAACTGATACTGAGAAATAGTATCATAGGCAGAGTGTTTTGCTAATATGACTTTTCCCACTACATCAGCCAGAAATCTGTACTCTACTGAAAGATTTTTCTTAAGTAATTTATTAGGGTTTGCTGTTATATGTCCCATTCTATCCAGCATATTAGAAAATTCATCTCCAGATAACTCAACATTATCATGTCCAGTACTCAGTTGAAAAACTTCTGTCAAAAGTGCGGGAGTGAGAGATACCTGGGTTCCTGAAATAGTCCCAACAACTATATTCTGATCCAGTTTGTGGGTTATGTATACCCATTCCTTGATTTCGTCGGCAGCCAGCTTCATCCTTGAGGTCATGATAGGGACCAACTGTTGTTCTTTGAATAATTCTAGAATGTCCTTGAAAATCTGATCCCTGCCTTCAAATGAATTCATATCTATATCAAAACCTGTATCAAATTTCATCGCGGCTAAAATAGCAACTGAAACGGCCATGATTTTCCTGCAAAAACAAACCAAACAAGACCAAGTGTAGAGGGGTTTGGAGGGAAAGAAAGCTCTGCAGAAAGTATGAATGCGCAAAAGAGAACGATGGCCGAAAAAATGATTTTATATTAGGGTTCGACACTGAAATGGAAAGATCATTGAACTCAGTTCGACGATCTAGGCTTCTAAAGGAATCTGAAAGGTCTTCAACATCGTCGATCTCCGTTCGACGATATTGGAGAGCGTCGAGCTCCGTTCGACGATCTCTGACCGGAAAGAGATAACCTAGCACTATCTGGAAAACGCTGAGCTCCGTTCGACGCTTTCATGAGAACGTCGATCTCCGTTCGACGATCTTTAGGAAAAACGTCGAGCAAAGTTCAGAGTTAAGAAAGAACCTATAGACACTAGAAAAATCAAGTTTTTAGCCTAGTCTTTGTCAATTTTAAAGTTTTTAAAAATCTTGGATCTTAATTTAGACTTCCTCCATCTAACATTCCTAACTGATTCAGGAAGAAAGTGTGTTTCTTTTCATCCAAGGATTTGGTGAAAATATCTCCCCTTTACAAATCAGTTGGGATATATTGAAGTTCAATTTTATTCTTTTCAACATTATCTCTTAGGAAGTGATGCCTAATCTCTATATGTTTTGTCCTACTATGGAGGACTGGATTTTGGGCTATAGAAATAGCACTGGTGTTATCATAAAAGATTTTTGATTTATCTAAGTTGTAACTATAGTCTAGGAGCTGATTTTGAATTCACAATATCTGTGAGCAACAACTACCTGCTGCCATGTATTCAGCTTCAGCAGTTGATGTGGACACAGATGTTTGTTTCTTACAAAACCAGGAGACAAGTCTGTCACCAATAGACTGACAAGTTCCACTGGTGCTTTTCCTGTCTACTCTACATCCAGCATAATCAGCATCTGAAAATCTAGTTTATTCAAATCTTGAATCTTTTGGATACCAGAGACCTAGATTTGGACAACTTTTCACATACCTAAGAATCCTTGTTACTAATGTTAGGTGTGACTCTCTAGAGCTTACTTAGAATCTAGCACAGATGCATGTAGCAAACATTATGTCAGGTCTACTAGCTGTATGATACAATAAAGAGCCAATCATTGCTCTATATGTTGTCTGATCAACAGGTTTCCCATGTTCATCAGCATCTAATACAACATTAGTAGGCATAGGTGTTTCATAGATGATGCTTCAGACATACCAAATTTCTTAACCAACTCTTTTGCATACTTGGTTTGAGAAATGAATATGCCATCAGCATGTTGTTTGACTTGCAATCCTAGAAAGAAGGAAAGTTCACCCATGCTACTCATTTCAAATTTTGAATGCATTAGGTTGGAAAACCTCTTGCACAAGTTTGAATCAGTAGATCCAAAGATAATGTCATCTACATAAATTTGTACTAGTAGGATATTGGACCTATGGGTTCTAATGAAAAGAGTTTGGTCTACTCTACCCCTTTTAAAATTATTTTCCAAAAGAAAGCATGCTAAGGTCTCATACCATGCTCTAGGAGCTTGCTTGAGACCATATAATGCTTTATGTAGTTTAAAAACATTATCAGGATGAGTAGGAGAGATAAAACCTTGGAGTTGTCTGACATAGACTTCTTCCTTGATATCTCCATTTAAAAATGCACTCTTCACATCCATTTGATAAACTTTGAATCTCTTGTGAGCTGCATAGGCTAGGAATATTATTATGGCCTCTAACCTTGCAACTGGTGATAAGGTCTTGTCATAATCTATTCCTTCTTCTTGAGAGTATCATTGTACAACTAGCCTTGCCTTGTTCCTTACAATAATGCCTTGATCATCTACTTTGTTCCTGAATTCCCATTTTGTTCCAACAATGGGATGATCCTTTGGCCTTGGCACTAGCTCCCAAGCCTTGTTTCTTTCAAATTGATTTAAATCCTCTTGCATTGCAATGATCCAGTGTGAATCTTGTTCTGCATCTTGTATGGATTGAGGCTCAATTTGAGAAAGAAAGTAGGTGTGCATCAGGTTTTGGTTGACCTGATTTCTGGTTTGCACACCAGCTGAGATGTCTCCAATCACATGGGAGATTGGATGATCTCTTGATGTTACTAAATCAACAGAGGGTGTTGATTGTTCACCAACCTGTGTTGTTGTTTCCTCTTATGGAATAACAACTTGCTCTTCAATGTGATTATCACTAGGATGTTGAATGTCTTCTTCATCTTCACTGCTTTCACCTTTTTGTTGGATAGGTGAAGGTGTTGTATCCTCTTCAATGATGTTTAACCTGCCTAAATTCTTTGAAAGAGAATGTACCTGTAAAGGTTCTATGGTAGAAGTATTCTTCTCCTTGTAAGACATGTTAGTTTCATCAAAAGACACATGTACAGATTCTTCAATTTTAAGAGATGATTTATTATATACCCTATAAGCCTTACTGATCGTGGAGTATCCCAGAAACACTCCTTCATCAGCTTTGGCTTGAAATTTTGCTATATATTTCTTGTCATTATTATGTATGTAACAAATACAGCCAAAAATTCTGAAATAGTTTACTTTAGGTTTCTTCCCTTTGAGTAATTCATAGGGAGTCTTTCCCTTCAGCTTATGTATCAAACTTCTATTCAACACATAGTTTGAGGTGTTCACTGCCTCTGCCAAAAAGGATAGAGGAAGGTGAACATCTGTCAACAATGTAGTAGCAGATTCAATAAGGGTTCTATTTTTCCTTTCAGCTACCCCATTTTGTTGAGGAGTTCTAGGAGCTGAGAAAGTGTGTCTGATCCCTTCACTCTGATAGAACTCTTGCATAAGAAGAGAATCAAACTCTGTCCCATGATCACTTCTGATCAGGGCAATGTGAGTATTGAACTCAATCTGTATGCATTTGAGAAACTCTGTCAAACACTTAAAGTTATCAGACTTCTTCCTCACAAAGAACACTCATGTGAATCTGGAGAAGTCATCTACAACTACTAAAGTGTAAGATTTCCCTCCTAGACTTTGTATTGTAATGGGTCCAAATAGATCCATTTGTAACAGATACAAAATCCTAGGTGAATCACTCTTATTAAGTGACTTAAAGCTATTTTTAGTTTGCTTGCCTAATTGACAAGCCATACAAAGTCCTTCCTTCTTGTAGGGGCCAGAAGGTATTCCTCTAACAAGGTTGTCCTTGGATAGCCTAGCAATGGTTCTAAGGTTTACATGTCCTAATCTCTTATGTCATAGCTCATTTGGTTTACTAATAGAATTGAACAAACATATATCTACCTTAGTTGATTGAAAGTCTACAAGATAGATGTTACCTTTTCTTTTACCTGTCAACACAGTTATGTTGTCCTCTAATTTCATTTTGCATGAAGATATGTTGAAAGTCACCTGGTAGCCTTCATCACACAATTTACTAATGCTGATTAAGTTGTGCATCAGTCCTTCCACATAGGCCTTCTTGAATGTGACTGACCCTATCTGGACTGCACCATATCCCTTGGTATGTCCAAAGTTTGAGTCTCCAAATATGACCTTGGGTCCAAGCTTGGCTTTGAAGGATGTAAGATTATCCTTGCTCCCTATCATGTGCTTTGAGCACCCACTATCCAAATACCATTGCTGGTTTATTGTTGGATAGGTCTTCACCTGCACATATAACAATTTATTTATTTTTGACTCAGTTTACCTTGGGTCTAGGTTGATAACCTTTAAATTCTGAAATAAGAGACATCCCTGGTTGACTCTTATAGCCTTCAGGATGATATCTCCTAGGAGGTATTATCCATTCAGCATAAGGGTTGAAGCCTTGGGATGTAGGACCTCTAGAATTGAATTTTGACTTACCCTTAAAAGATTGTTCAAAGCTCTGAGCTCTGTTCGACGATCTCTGAGCTGAGTTCGACGATCTTGGGTCAGATCGTCGAGCTCCATTTGAAGATCGACTTTGCCTGAATTTAGAGTTCAGATATTGTCGACCTGAGTTCGACGATTCAGTTTGAGATCGCTGAGCTCCGTTCGGAGATCGTCGAGCTCTGTTCGGCATTTTCTGTTGAACCTTATTTTCCTTAGGTATATATCAGGATTCTTCCTAGCTATCTCTACAACTCCCTTTCCTTTATCTGAGATAAATTTGATTGGGGTTGTTAATACTATAGGTTGGCTGGATGAAGCACCCAAGCCCAGTGTACTGTTCAGTCTTTAATTCACTGTGCTTGTGATGTCTATCAGTTTGATGTTTCTCCCATTGAGGGATTCTTCAAACCTCTTTGCCTCAGATAGTTCACTTTTCAGTGAAGCTATCTGCTCCCTACATCATTCTAACTCCTCAGAGAGTTTAAAGTTATCTGATTTTAAGGTGCTGTATTCAGACAGTTGATTTCTGAGAGAGATAATCTCTTTCTCAGGCTTGAGTAGGTCTAAACACAGTGCTTTAAACTCAAATTTAAAGTCCTCTGAATCAAAATCAAAAGAGTTTATTACCTGATCTTCTTCAACTTCAGATTCAGAATCAGATCCTGACTCTTGTTCTGCATCTGAATTGTGTTGAGAGGCATTGATAGCCATCATGCAGAAGTCCTTCTCTTGGGCATCATCTTCATCATCACTTGAGATTGATGAAGTATCTGATTCTTCTTCAGTCTCACTCCAGCTCTCAGCTACAAATCCTTTCCTGGTATGCTTGTTCTTGCTAGAGGAGGATTTGTCATAGTTGTTTCTCCTGGAGTCTTTGTCTCTTTTCCTTTCTCTCTTATCTTTCTTGTCCTTGTTTTGGTTCTCTGGACAGTCAGACACAATGTGGCCTGGTTTCCTGCATCCAAAACAAATAATCTCTTTATTACTAGATTTGCTATACCTTGGCTTTTCATGGCCTCTGGATGACCTTTTCCCGAAGTCTTTTCTAGCCATCCTTTAGAATCTTTTGGCTAGTAGGCTAATTAGCTCTTCATTGCCTGTGACCTTGTCTTCAGGCTGTTCTTCTGTAGCTTTAAAAACAATTGTCTTCTCCTTCCTTGTTGCTGGAGAAGCTGTCTTTTACTCTTCCTCTCTATTTTTGATGAACAACTCATAAGACTTGAGCTTGCCCAATAGAGCTTCAGTGGTGATCTCATTCAAGCTTCTGACATCCTTGATTTGCCAGATCCTTGAGTCCCAAGTGCTGAGGAAGCACATTAGGATCTTATCAGCAGATCCTGACACAAGCTCAGATAGCTTGTCCCAGATTTCCTTCGCTGAGTTGCATTCAACTACTTTCTGAAATATATCATCAGACATTGTCTGAGCCAATATATTCATTGTCTTTGCATCAGCAACTTTCCACTTCTTTATGTCTGCATCTGTTCCTGAAGGTGGTGGAACAACATTTGTACTTGTGTTTTCTGGAGGTCTTGGACACACGTCAAAACAGAATTGAAGATATCCTCATCAATAGAATTCATGTACAATTTAATCCTTGCCTTCCAAAGTGCAAACTTAGAAAGATTGCACACTAGAGGTCTGGTGCTTGCATAGTCTTTGTTATGTGCCATGGATTTATATTAAAATAATTATAATAGAAATAACAACCCTCTATTAAAGGTTGATCTTATCAGAGATCTTTTGGTTCAGGTGTTGGCTTGTAAAAACAACCAACCTAGTGATGATTTAGTTGTTGTATAACCAACCTCCCTCTGATACCAATTGAAAGTGAGGGTAAAATCTACCTTTACTCTAGAGGGGGTGAATAGAGTATTTTAAAATAATTTTGCAAATTAAAAACTAATTGGCAGTGGAAGACTTAATTTAATTATAGTGTATTGTGCTTGCAGTAAACAAAATAAAGTAAAGCAAGAAAACTAATTCACAGCACACAGCAAATAAAATACAAACAACCAGATGACACAAGGAGGTATAGTGGTTCCCCAATCAACCTGGGTACATCCACTCTTCTACCACCCAAGGTAGGAATCCACTGCAGGATGAGTTGATCAGGTGTCCTGGGCACCAATGAGCTTTTGATAAGGTGCTCAAAAACCAAACCAAATTTTTTGATCAAGTGTCTTGCCACCACTGAGTTTTGACAAGGTCTCAGAAACCAAACACAAAACTTTTGAAAGGAGTTCTGTATAACCCTTTTACAGCAAAGGAAAATAAAAGAAGTGAAGATGTTCTTCTCTGTCAACAATCAAAGAGAATACTAGTGGATTTGTTGAAGTCAAAGCTCCCCCTGAGATTAGTAGTAGGTCAAGAGAAGAAGCTTTGCACAGGGTGATAGGCCTTCAGTAAATTGAGATCTCCAGCAATTGATAATTTCAGCAAAGACTGAAATGTGTTGTGTCTGGAGTCTTTGATTGATGAAGCCTGGAAAACTTGAATCGGAGAAGAGATCTGAAAGAGTAGAAGGGATTATTCTCTATGTGTTGATCTCCTTCTCTGTTCTATTGCTTGTGTTCTGTAAAAACTCTAACTGTATAATCTTGTAGAATTCTTGAGAGATGTTCTTCTTGGTTATCTGTTATTTTTCTCTGTCTCTATTGTCTGTAATGATATTATGAGATCCAATCTCCTAGATAGCCGTTAGCCAGTCATAAATGACTTCCTTAATTGATAGCTGTCTCTAGAGGAAAGTCCTAAGAGACATTCCCTTTTAGTCTCCTTGAAACTTGCTCCAAATTGATTGAAACGGCTACAAAATATTCTGCATTAAATGCTGGATATAGAAGATATTTGAATTCCATAACAGACTGATTTGAAATCCTGAAATCGTCGATCTCTCAGGAAAATCGTCGATCTGAGCTCGACTATTGTCGATCTGAGCTCGACTATTGTCGATCTGAGCTCAGAGATCTGGATTTTGACTTGAAACAGAAATCGTCGATCTGAGCTCGGAGATCGTCGAACCGAGTTTGACGTCTCGTCGACCTGAGCTCAGAGATAGTCGAACTGAGTTCGACGCCTCGTCGATCTGCGCTCGATGATAATTACTTTGGTCTTCTACACTTGTAATCTGAACAAGGAGATCTTGGGGGCAGCTTTCAAACCTAAGTTCTAAGCCTTAGACCTATTCTAGTTGACCTTTAAAACTATACAATGAGGTCAAGACACAATCCTATGAACATAGTGTTCCTTACCCAAATCAGTAATAGGATGTTCCAACAGATCATACGGTCCAAGTAATCTCCTACTGGTTTAAGTCCGGGATAAGGAGCTTTATTCCTCTTTTCACTTAAGGCTTTCTCTTTCTAAGGAGTTAGAGAGAGGAGGGAGCGAGGAGGAAGGAAAAGGAGGAATCCGGCCACCGGCGGAGATTCGGAGCACCGAATCGAGAACCGAGACCAGATCCGCGGAGGAAATTCTCGTTGCGAAGCTTTCCATCCGGCTAGTTTTCCATGGTGCCAAAGCGGACTTCAAGGGTAACGATTCTCAACTTGGACATGTGAAGGCCTCTTCCTTTCTGCATGGGAAACCCTCTCCCGCGAGTGTGCGGTGAGAGCGCGGTGTTCCTTGGGGTAGATGTGAATAGTCCCCCTTGTGTTGCATGTAGAGTCCGGAATTGAAGTACGAGCATAGGCATTATGTGTGAAGCCTACCCGAATGTGTTTGTCTGGATCGGTGATGTTGCACTATGCATGGATTGCCGGAGAAGACTCTATTCTATGTGTTTTTCGAGTTTTCTACACGGTAGATTGCAACAAGGAACCTTGAGGATTAACTCCAAGGTACACCAGAAAAACTTGGCAGAAACGCATTTCTGCCAACTTGGTGGCCTTGGGCCAACCTTGTGCATAATTGGGTTAGGTGTTGATGTGGTTGATATGAGATGCGGGGAAAGAAATGATAGTCTATCCCCTACCGCACGACGGTAGGATTACCGCCGGCGATAGCTTCAAGAAAGTTATGTATTTCTGAGGCCTGTCTCCAGGAGACCTGAAGGGCCTTTGTTTGGAAAGTTGTTCATGGGCCCCAGTATTTTTAGGCCAAAGAGCCGAACAGGAAAGGCAAAACCGACCCGCGCCCTATAGGTTTGGCTATGAGTACTACGGTATTCGGAGACGGTAGGGCGACTTGAGCAACGGGAAATGGTGGAGCTGTACCTGCGTTATGTAGACTATGACATGAGAGTAGCGGAAATTAGCTCTCGTCGATGGCATAACGAGAGTCTCAGGCCTGGGGCCGTAAAGACAGAAATGCTCAAAGTAACCGTCAAGCCAAGGACCTCTGAACGGAGGTGGTATCCGGGAAGTCTGGTACACCGTCAATGTGCCCTGATTGCACGGGGTGGTCGGTCGTGCGAGCCTCCACCTGTGGTGAAGTGTGCTAGGTTGTACTTTCACTAGGATTTTTGGGTGTACTAATGAAATACAGGGAAGGAGTACCGTCGTCCCGAATAAGGGGCAGAGTGTTATAATTTGGTCAGCTTTAGCTGACCATTGCTTTTGTTTGCCAACGTGCGGTGGAATGTTGCTTGCAGATGCTGAGGGGCCTAGTGCCAAATAGCGGGCTAAAGCCCTGGATGCTGTGCTGGCCCTCGAAGGACAAAGTGAATAGCTACTTTTATTTCTGTCATGTGTGGCCGGCCTGCGATCCGATGTATGTAAAACAATACCTTGTTAAGTGAACTCTTGTAAGGCCATAAGGCCAAGTACTTTTGTGTATTTTGATATTTCATTCCTATTGTGGTCAGTGGACATTCATGATATGTACTTTCTGTTATTGGGTTATTTCAACTACTTAAAAGCTTCCGCTAGTTGCTCTGTGTAGGATGTTTGTGATTAGAAGAATGGTTTCATTCTACAACCCTTCGGTCTGTCTGTAGTATATGGCGTCGAGCCCCGGCCGGACCTACTGCTATATACCATGCAACGGATAGGGGTGTTTCAGAAGTCCCCACTCTCCTTTTGCTTCGGCTTGAGATCACGGGGAATTTGGGGGCAAATGATGAAGTCCCCTTAGAAGAGCTAGTAGCACCCCATGCATGGGGTGCGAATATCCAGTTTTCCCCCACTAATGGCGTAACCACTGCAGTGGTCATCGTTGTCTTCTCCGCCACATAGCCCGCCCGGCCCCTCGCCGGCAGACGTGCTCAAAACCACCACGCAGCTCTAAGGTCGTGTGGCCTCAGTCGCCGACCTTAGTAGGGACAACCTGTTATTTGACAGAGGTGGGTGGCAACATAGCCTCCCGCCCCTCGTTAGGCCCCAAAGTGGGGACAAGGCCACCCGGGTTTGGTGGCTTTCTGGACGCTCGACCTGGGAAGTCAGTTCTTTGCCAAGGGCGGGAGGCAATATTACCGCCCGCACCTTATCGGCCTCCCGTAGAATGGAGAAGGCCTCCCAGGTAGGGGGCAACCCTCTGGCTGCTCGGCTTGGGTGGCTTTTTTCTTCCGAGGTGGGCGGCGGCTTGGCCACCCGCACCTTGCACCCCTAGTAGGGGCAAGGCCGTCCAACCCTGGCCGGGACTACCTTGCCCTGGTCGCCGACCTCCTCCAACTGCCGGCCTCGCCAGACCGCCCCTCCCTTCGCGTGAGGGGAGCCTATTTTTCCGTCGGGGGTTAGAACCGCCCCGGGGAGGTATCATCATTTGTGTAAAATTGTGATCTATGTGCTCTAAACAGAGCGTTCTTATTCGTCTGTCTGATAGTTATCGGGAAGAATTACCGGGTCGCCCCTCTTGTAATCTATAAATAGACCACTATTGTCCTTAATTCTCGTTCTCTCCTCGGTCGGAAATCCTCCTATAGATTTTCTCTCTCCTCCTCCTACACACCTCCCTCTCCCGCATTTCTCCTCCAATAAGCGCACATCCCTTCGTGTGTGCGCTCCCCTTGCGCCTGCCTCTCCTCCATCGCGCGGACGCCCCTTCTTACGCTCTTTCCTCCTTGTGTGTGCTCCCCCTAGCACGCGACTCTCCTCCAACGTGTGCACGCCCCTTTTTACGCTTGTTACTCCTTGTGCCCTCCTCTCTTTCAATGTGTGCATGCCCCTTCGTGCACCCATTCCTCCTTGCATGCACTCCTCCTTGTGCGCACCTCTCATCTAACGTGCACATGCCCCTTTATCCGCCTGTTCTTCCTTGCGCGCTCTCCCCCTTGCAAGCGCCTCTCCTCCAATGTGTGCATGCCCCTTCGTGTTCCTGTTCCTCTTTATGTATGCTCCCCCGTTGCGCATGTCCCTCCGTGTCCACGTTTCATCATGTGCACATTCCTCCTTACATGAATTCCCTAGAATGCCTGCCATTCCATGTGCGCCGTCGAGCACTGCACTCTTCCAAATGCTCCTACCAGCGCTCTGACTTGTTAGCCAGAGATTGTCTAGTCTGTCGAAGTTTGTCTCAATCGTCGAAGCCTCCTGCAAGATCATCAAGCACTTCAAAGACCACAAGAGGTCCAACAACTACCTTCACCCATCAATCATCCGTGTGGCGACCGAGCTAACTGCGGGCTTTCTTAGTATGAACCGACCAAAACCACCAGAGCTCCCAAAGTTTGTGTGCCACGCACCTCGAACAGTTGTCAAGACCAACTTTAGAGCCCGTCAAGGACCGCTCAACTATAGTCGGACGCACACAACGCCTTGTATTCAAAATGCCCTCAACTTAACAACAAGCTTACCAGTCAATGTCAAGTCAATCACTCCAGACTCCTCTAAGCTCAACATGAGACAAATAACAAACGATAAGATGCACGAAGCGCGCCACCCGAGCTTCCAAGCACCAAACATCAGAACGAGTGCGACAAACTGTTTCCACCTCCAAACAATAGCCAAAATCTCTAAAACATTCATAGTGCAGCTCCCCATCGTAGCAAGAAAAGGAATTGGCTGTATAAGAGGTGATCTGTCACCCTCCAAGCTCAGTACACTTTCTCTCTCAGTCAACAATTGTTACGAGAGGCGGCTTGTCGTCATCGAGTTCCTCAAAAAACCTTACACAACCATCAAGTAGTGGAGGTTTGACCGACACAGATTTGACCACGTGGTTTTTCACCAAGTTGACGGGTTTTTCACGTTAAAAAATCCTTTTCCAGCTTTCTTTTTTCTGTGACTGTTCGCACGCTTGACCGCTCCCTGGATAAGACAGTTTAATTTAGGCCATGTTTGGGAGGGCTTTTCAGAAAGGAGAAGTGGCAGCAAAAGAAATGTAAGAAAATGATATTTGGAAAAATGTATATTGAAAAAAGAGATTTGTTTGGATAAACTTCTTTTGTAGGGATTTTTAGAAAAGAGAAACACTTTATAAACCGTTTGACACATTTTCGGTACAGTAAATTTTTTTATTAAAAATGCGCGGTCGGGGGAAAATGGGCGCCTGGGAAGAAAATGCGCTTCTGGGCGGAAAATGCGCTCCCGACCGAAAATGGGCGCCCATGCGAAAAATGTGTGCGTGGGCAGAAAATACGCGACTGGATGAAAAATGAGCGCCCGGGCGGAAAATGCGTGCCCGAAAAAAATGCTTGCCCAGGTGGCAAAACTCACACCCTAACGAAAAATTGCGTGCAACAGTGTATTCGGATGATGAAATGCTTTTCAAAAAGATTGAAAAGTATGACAGGTGACTTTTAAAAAAGAAGAGAAAATATAGTTTTTAGCAGTAGTTTTTCCGACCGGTAAACAATCCCAACGATTTCTTAGGTAAGATGGCATTTTCCAGAAAATGAAAAAAATTAAAAGCCCTCGTAACAATAATATTTAAAAAGCCATTTTTTATTTATTTTAGCATGTCTATTTTGGAGAAAATCGAACCTTGAGGGCTGTGTTGTAGAAACCGCATCATCCTCCTCGATTCTTCAAGGGAAGCAGGAACTGAGAAGAAGACGCCGCCATTCTTCTCCCTCAAGGTTCTGTGGCTCTTGCTTTTCTTTGTATATGCCTTTGTTTCGTGACCTGGTTTATGCTTCTCGTTGTTGTTGTTGTTGTCCGTAACATGTTCACTGCTTTCTGAATCTTATCCTATCAGCCCTCATGGACCCAAGAATTCTACTTCCGTCACAAGGAACTGCTGTTTCTGTTCCTTCACCTCTGCTTCTCTCTCACTCGCCCGCTTCTCACCGCAAGCTCTTCACCCCTGCAAGAACCTCTCTCTCTGTCCCTTCCATCTCGTCTAGAAATACTTCATTCTTCGGTGAAAATGTTAAATCTGGAGAAACAAGGCCTTTTTATGCTCCACAAAGGGATAATCGATGGTCATTTTGCCCTATTAAAGCCGCCGTTAAATGGAGGAAGGAGGTCCCGTTCGATAACGTAATCCAGCGCGACAAGAAGTTGAAGCTTGTTCTCAAGATCAGGAACATACTTGTGGGTCAGCCTGATAGGATAATGAGTCTTAAACAGCTGGGTAAATTCCGAAGAGATCTGGGTCTCACCAGAAAGCGCAGATTCATTGCTCTTTTGAAGAGATTTCCTGCAGTTTTTGAAATAGTTGAGGAAGGGGTTTACTCTCTCAAGTTCCGCATGACACCTGAAGCCGAAGGTGTTTATTTGGAGGAGTTAAGGGTCAGAAATGAGATGGAAGATTCAGGCATTGTGAAACTAAGGAAATTGTTGATGATGTCACTGGACAAGAGAGTTCACTTGGAGAAGATCGCACATTTGAAATCTGATCTTGGTCTACCATCAGAATTCAAGGAAACAATTTGTCAGAGGTATCCTCAGTATTTTAAAGTGGTGCCGACCGATCGTGGTCCGGCGTTGGAGTTAACTCATTGGGATCCTTCTTTAGCAGTCTCTGCTGCTGAGCTTGCTGCGGAAGAGAATCGGGTGAAGGAGATGGAAGCGAGAAACTTGATTATAGAGAGGACCCCCAAGTTCAGAATGGTAAAACTTCCTAGAGGTTTGAATCTTTCTAGGGGCGAGATGAAGAGAATTTCTCATTTCAGGGGGATTCCTTACATATCCCCTTATTCTGATTTCTCGGACTTGAGGCCGGGCACCCATGAGAAAGAAAAGCATGCGTGCGGCGTGGTTCATGAAATATTGAGTCTCACGCTTGAGAAACGGACGTTAGTAGATCACCTGACTCACTTCAGGGAAGATTTCAAATTCTCTCAACAGTTGAGGGGAATGTTGATCAGGCACCCAGATATGTTTTATGTGTCGTTGAAGGGGGATAGAGATTCTGTTTTTCTTCGTGAAGCGTATCGTGACTCACATTTGGTCGAGAAGCATAGATTATTACTACTCAAGGAGAAAATGCGTGCCCTCGTGGCTGTTCCAAGATTCTCAAGAGGAATGAAGATTGGTGCCCAAGAAAGTAATGTGGCATTAAAGGAAGGGAGCAAAGATGAGGATAAGGATGATGATAAAGGATGGTCTGATGTGGATGACATCTTAGCCGAGGCCGATGAAGCAGGAGATGAGTTTGATGAAGATGATTGGAGTGATGAAGAGGATGAAATCCCTCCAGTTTTTGATGATATTGGTAGCTTAAATTTTAGTAGGAAGGAAGAAAAAGCTGTTAATGCTCCAAAAATATTTGAAGACAAAACCCTTGTTCCTACATTTCCGGATGGAAGGCCAAGAGAACGTTGGTGATGGGACTAAAATATTTCTTAAAGGCATGAAGGATAACCCATTGAGAGAAAGGAAATAGTAGGTGCAATGCTTTTTCTATAATTACCCATTAGTTTGTGTAAGCATCGACATTTCCTTCTATTAACTTTTTATTGCTTGCACTGTTTTTATAAATTTCATAATCTTAGTCTTTATATGTTGTTATGGTGCATCTTTTAAATTTATCATACCATGTTTCAAAAAATATGCATGATCAATTGAGTAATGCTTAATAACGGCATATTGTTTCCCATAGCAATTATTTCTTTAAAACTGTGTTCTGTTACAATATAACTGTTGATTTGTTGTCCTTATTAAATCCAAAAGTGAGTTGTATGACCCGAACTCGTAGAGACGAGCAAAAGATAATCAAACAAGCGATAGTTACCGATAGGTCCTTGAGGAAGAGCTTGCAGCTAGCTCGCGGGGGATCTTTGTCACCTCGCTGAGCGAAAAGACTAACTTGCCACACCTCACAAGAGAGTAAAGGAACCTCGCCCAGGGGTGGGGCTCTCCTCAGGGCTAGAGGGAATACCCCCGTCGCTACCTAAAATATGACATATCGTCAAAGCAGAGTGGCAGTGCTAACAGTTCACCAGATTCATCGCCTAGAACTCACGAGCTCATCAGTTTTCATTTTGAGTCTGCTTCTCCTCCCAACTTAGCATAACATTAGGTGTGGGAGAAAGAGTTCTTATACACTCCTGGGTGTGCGGTGAGTCCTCCAATTTGTAGCTACCTTGTATTCCTAGCAACAACAACACCAAAGTCTTTATCATCATAGTGTGGCCGGCTATATGGATCCTTTGTTGTCATTGCGCCTTATCTATAGTCATAATCACACTAATTCTCAAATACATAATTTCCTTATAATTTCATTCCAAGTTTGTTTTGATCCACCGCTCCTCCATTTAACATGCCTAGTGGCTAAACTCTCACAACGCCTAATAGGTGCCTCTAATGTCCTCCTTTGTCCTAACTATCTTAATAGATCTTCTCACATCTTCTCTACAATTGTTGTTACTCTCGTCTTATCCCTGGTACATTCATTCCAAATTTTATCTAGTCTCGTGTGTCCGCACATAAGCATTTGCATGTCTGAAACTCCCATTTTTTGATCTTGTACACAATTCACCGCCCCACACTCAGAACTGTAGAGCATAGCTGATCTAATTGCACTACAATAAAACTTGCCTTTAAGTTTTAATGGTACTTTACGATCACATAAGATCCCAGATGCGTCTCTCCACTTCAACCAACCTTCTTGGATTCTATGTATCACATTTTATCTACACCATCTTTTAGAACTAATCGATCTCAGATATTTAAAACACTTGTAATAAAATATCTCTTTCTCTTGTTTGTTTGTTCTTGTTTGTGGTTGCTACTTCTGTGGGTTCGTAACCTAGGCCCATAATATAGTCCAAACTTTGAAGCTGGGCCCTCTCACCCTCAACTTAGTGTAGTGAGCGTGGATTTTGGGAAGAGGATGAACAAACTCCAAAGTTAACAATCATGGTGCGAGAAAACAAATAGGAGTCAGATTGCGATATTTTGCGAGCTCTAGGAGAGTTCATTATCGAGGCTATATTCCTCGGAAAACCTTGCTTAATGAGCTACATTCCTCGGGATTATGGGGATATGTTGGACAAAATAAACAATTAGACCTCGTTAGAACTCAATTTTATTGGCTCAAAATGAAGGAGGATGTCGCCAACGTAGGCTCCGTTTGGGGGGACTTATTTTCATCAGTCAAGCGGATTGACCGTATGAATCGGGACTTAATTAAGGTCCGATTCATGCGGTCATAACCGCTTGACCGGTGAAAATAAGTCCCCCCAAACGGAGCCTTAGTTAAGTCATGTTATACTTGTCAACTCTTTAAAGTTCATTCTCAAAATACCGGGTTGTACACTCCCTTGTCCATCCCCGATAGGCTGTGGAAAGACTTGCTCATGTATTTTGTTGTAGGTTTACCTTGCACAAAACGGAAATTCGACTCAATTTTCGTCGTGGCTGATAGGTTTTCGAAGATGACACATTTTATACTTTGTGAAAAAACTTCAGATGCCACCTACGTTGCTGATATTTTCTTTCGAGAGATTGTGCACTTGCATGGGATTCCCAAAAGTTTTACCTTTGATCGTTACACTTGATTTATGAGTTTTTTTGGAAAACGTTACGAGATAAATTAAGAATTGTTGCGGGTCACTCGAGTCTCCTTAAAACTAGTCTAGATTGGACCTCCTTAGCTCGGGAGCGGTCGAGCACCCTATCAGTTACAGAGACATGGAGACGGCTGACAAGAAGGTTTGTTTAACACAAAAAATTCCGGAAAGGGGTGAAAAATCACATGGATGGGATCGTGCCGATCAAACTTCCACTATCAGTTGGTTGTTGTACAAAGTTTTCGAGAATGCGAGGGGACAAGCCGCTCCTCGTTACAATTTGTAGGGAGAGAGACACGTTCGGAGGGTGACATGCCACCACTCATGAAGCTGAGTATTTTTCTTTGTCGTGGTGGGAACACCGCGCTCTAGAGACTGAGAGGTCTTTTGCTTGCGCTCCGAAGATGGAGCGACACGTTCTGCACGTCTTTGCATGTGTGGCTTCCCTCTTGCTATTCGCAGCGGAGTCTGGAGAGGGGAGAGTTTGCGACTGACTTGAGGGTGCTGAATGTTGAGAGCGCTGCGCACAGATTACTTGTTGCGGCGGGTGATGTGTGCACGGAGCGAAGCGTTTGCAGGAGCCCACGAAGATGAATGAAGATGGATGAAGATCTTTGTGCAGCGATGGAGATTTCTGGAGGAGCTCCCAAGCACGTATGGGGAGAAGCGAAGGAGGAAAAAGATGGAAATGAAGGAGAGACTGAGGTACTATTTATAGGCCCCGGGTGGTGGAGACTATTGGAGTAATCATTTCATTATTATTCATATCATTGTAATAATATTCTTGAGGTTATATATATATATGATGGGGCTCCAGTTTGGGGTCAGAATTTCCATTCATTCCTCGATTCATTTCACGACATGGTATCAAAGGAGCTACTTCCGCATCCGGACTTCCGCGCATCCTAGGGTTTGCCGCGCCTTGCCGTGCCTCTCCCGACTCCTGCGTCTCGCCCAACTCCTGCGTCTCGCCCGACTGCCCCGTATTTCCGCGCATCCTGCTTCGTCCCGCCGCTCGGGGTTTCTCCTTGTCCGCTCGTCCTGCTGCTACTTCTCCTGCCGCCTGCCGACTACTGCTTCGCCTGCCTCCTGCCGACTACTGCTTCGCCTGCCGCCTGCTGCCGCTTGCTGCTTCGCCCCTTCCACTGCTCTTGCTGGCTGCAGCACCTCTCCCACTGGATTTTTCAGCCGTTTCGCCACCCCAGCAGGCTTCCCCCTAATCCCGCCGGAGTAGCTTGCTGCGATTTCTCCGCCCTTGCTCCTTGCTTTCTCCATGGAGACCTAATGACGTCCTCGTCTCCTCCATGACGTCGTTCTCGAAGCGTTGTATGTGATTTTTCGTCCTTCTTCGTCCTTCGGTCCCCGAGCTCCTTTGCGGGAGGGATCTCGTTTCTCGGTATTTCTGTGCTTCATGGATTTCAAGGATACTTATGGCTCCACAGGATGAATTACTAGCGTCCTTCTCGATGAGAAAAATTACTCTTCATGGGCGACTTCGATGAAAGTGGCTCTTGCCGACCGGAATAAGCTTTCCTGGCTGACCGGCGGCCCTCCGATGCCTAAACTGACTGACAAATATGACAAGCAAGAGGAGTTAGTCAAATGGTCGACTGAAAAGTACATGGTTTTGGGATGGATTCAGTGCTCCATAGAGTCTCGCATCTTCAGTCAGTTCATGCGTTTTGAGGATATCTCCGAGCTTTGGTCTGCTCTCCAGCGCACTTTTGGCCACACACGTGTTGATGCCCAGATTTTCGGGATTTTTCAGGACATCTCTTCCGCCACACAGGGGGAGCGCTCTGTTCAGGAGTACTTCACTTACCTTCAAGACCGTTTTCTTGAGGTTAACGATCTTGAGCCTCTCAGTGCCCTGGAGTCTCCTAATGATATCACCCTTATTCGGAAACAGCGCCAGAGGCGGGAGACATACCAGTTCTTGATGGGGCTTCGCCCCGAATATGAGTCTACTCGTGCTCAGATTGTGGGGATGTCACCTTTGCCAGATCTTCTTGAGGCCTACTCCATTATTGCAGAGCATGAGAAACGTATGCAGAGGCAATCTAGTCTTCCCGACCTTCGTGCTACCTCATCTATCCCTACTGAGCAGATGACCCTTACAGCTTCCTACCGCCCCCCACCTCCAGCACTCGTAGTCGCGGTGGTCGGGGTTCTTCTACTCAGCCTGGTGCTCGTGGCTCTTCTGGTGACCGTGGCTCTACGGGTCCTCCTGGCCCTTGCTCTCACTGTGGACGTCTCTACCATGATCATAGTCGTTGCTATCAGCTCTACCCATACCTACGAGGCTCTAAGCGTCCTACTCCTGGCAGTGTCCCCAGACACACTGTAGCTTCTGCTGAGTCTTCCGAGCCTGTTGAGCGCACATTGAACTTTCGTCAGATGATGGCCCAGTTTCAGCAGTTTCAGCAGTGTCTGCCTCCCATGACTGTCTCTGCTTCCACTGTCTCTTCTTCCTCGGGTACTCCATTTGCTTGCTCCGCGACCATGGTTGACTAGGATTCGTCACCCTGGGTGATTGACTCTGGTGCAACCGATCATATGACTGGTACGTCTTCCCATCTGCTTCAAGTTGTTCCTTGCTCCCACCGCGACGTGCGCCTTGCTGATGGCTTAATTACTCCTGTCCTTAGCCGGGGCCACGTCCCTCTCTCTTCTTCTCTCTCCCTTGACTCTATTCTTCTTGTTCCTCAGTTGGCTCTCAACCTTTTATCTGTTAGTAGTATTACTCGTACTTTGAACTGCTCAGTAACTTTCTTCTCTGATCATTGTGTTTTTCAGGACCTGAGATCCGGGAGGACTATTGGCATGCGGGATATGAGAAGAGTGGGATATACTACCTGAAGCAACCTCCTACCACCGCTGCTACCACCACCACTGCTACCTTCCCGCCTACCTCTTCTGCTGCTTCTCCTGCTTTGTCATCGAGCTCGCTTTGGCACGCACGTCTCGGCCATGCCAGCCCTCAGCGGATGTTGTCTGTTTGTCCTGATGTGTCTTTTGTTTTTCCTTTTCGCTGTGATGTATGTGAGCTGTCAAAGCACACACGCAACACGTATGTTCCTTCTGTTAGTCGTGCTACTTCTTTTTTTGAGTTAGTTCATTCTGATGTGTGGGGCCCTGCCCCCGTTGTGTCATTTGATGGTTTCTCGTATTTTGTAACTTTTATTGATGACTATTCTCGTTGCTTATGGGTTTATCTTCTCAAACATAAATATGAGGTCCTATCAGCTTTCTCCCATTTTTCACGTATGATACGAACCCAGCATGGTACGTCAGTTCATATCCTCCGCTCTGACAATGGAGGTGAGTACACATCTCGTCCCTTTGATCTCTTCCTCCGCGATGAGGGCACTCTACACCAATTTTCTTGTCCGGGGACCCCCGGGCAGAATGGGGTGGCAGAACACAAAAACCGCCACCTCCTAGACTCTGTTCATTTCCTTCTTCGGGGAATGCATGTCCCTAAGTCCTATTGGAGCGCTGCTCTTCTTACAGCAGCTTTTCTTATTAATAGGACTCCCTCTCATCCTCTAGGTGGCGTTACCCCCTATAGTCTTATCCATCCATCTGTCTCCGCATTTCTCATCCCTCTTCGGGTCTTTGGTTGTGTGTGTTTTGTCCAGAATCGGCGCCCCTCTCGGACTAAACTCGACGACAGGTCCATCCGCTGCCTCTTCCTTGGTTACTCGACTACCAGTAAGGGTTACCGCTGCTATGATACCCAGTTGTGCTGTGTCATTCACTCTATGGATGTGATATTTCATGAGGAGGTTCCCTTCTTTACTGCACATTCGACCCCTCTTGCGCTTCCCACTATTGCGCCACCTCTCCCAGTCGTCTCTCCTCCACCAGATGCTTACCCTTCTGCCGCTCCGCCTGTCCTACTAACTTACTCTCGCCGCTCTCCGCCATCTCCACCCGGTGCACTCCCTTCTCCTCCAGTCCCGGATCCGCAGCTCCTTCCGGTCGCACGTATCTCTCTTGAGCCTCTCTCCTCTATTTCTCCTGTTAATTTACCTATTTCCCTTCGCAAGGGCAATCATACTTGTGTTCACTCCTTGGTTACTGAGCACCCATTGGCTAGTGTTGTTTCCTACCAGCGTTTCTCACCCTCTTACCAAGCTTTTGTGGCTGCTACTGATTCTGTCCAGCGACCTACATCGACTGCTGAGGCTCTACTTGACCCGCGGTGGGTTCAGGCCATGGAGGAGGAGATGTCTGCTCTCTGTCGTATTGGGACATGATCTCTGGTTCCTCTTTGTTGAGACCGGGCGGTCTGTCGAGTTGAGACCGAGCGGTCTGGCGGCTTGTCCCAGCAGTTTGGTAGCCGGGTTGGAGACCGGGCGGTCTGGCGGTTTGTCTGGCGGTCTGGAAGCTTCTCCCAGCGGCTTGGTGTCGAGATGTTGCTGGCTGGTGTCTGGCGGTCTGAGCGATTTGGCGGCTTGTTTATGACGGCTTGAGGATACTGGCTGCCTGTCCTCCACATTGTAGTGGCCGTGCGGTTAGGCTAACAGTGCGGCTTATGCGGCTTGTATAGTTTTATGTTCATGTAATTATTAGTCCCACATTGCTTATTTATAATCTTTCTTCTCTCCTCCATTCTATAAAAGGGAGGTCATACCTTTGTAATAGATACTTTTTTGGATAATAAAAATTTTTTTACCCCAATTTTTCGGTCTCTTGTTTTCTGTTCGCACACTCTTCCTCCCGGGAAACGCACCGTTGGGTGCAAATGGATTTATACTGTGAAGTACTCTGCTGACGGTACTATTGATCGCTACAAGGCTCGTTTGGTGACCAAGGGCTTTACTTAGGCTCCGGACGAGTTTGGTGCCACGTTTGCTCCCGTGGCTAAGTTGACCAGTGTCCGCCTTCTGCTCTTGCTTGCGGCCTCTAGGGTGTGTCCTCTCTACCAGCTTGACGTCAAAAATGCCTTCCTGCACGGCGAGTTACAGGAGGAGGTATATATGGCTCCTCCTCCAGGGTTTGCCCTTAAGGGGGAGTATTCGGGGAGAGTTTGTCAACTGCACAAATCTTTGTATGGCTTAAAGCAGTCATCGCGTGCCTGGTTCGAACGGTTCAGCTCGGTCATCCTTCAGTTTGGCTTCACTCAGTGTCGTGCAGATCACACTTGCTTCATTCGTGTCACTCCTGAGGGACGTCGTGCCATTGTCCTGGTCTATGTTGATGATATTATTCTCACCGGTGATGATCCCTTTGGCATCTCTGAGGTGAAAGCTACACTTCGCTCAACCTTCGAGGTGAAAGATCTTGGACCTCTCCGCTACTTCCTTGGGATTGAAGTAGCTTGCTTATGACAGGGCATCTCTATATCGCAACACAAGTACACCTTAGATCTTCTTCGGGACACGGGTCTACTTGGGTGTCGTCCTGCAAGTACCCCTATGGACATCAACCATCGCCTCCATGCTGAATCTGGTGATCCTCTTTCAGACCCCTCTCAATACCAGCGGCTTGTTGGCCGTTCGATATACTTGACCAATACCAGGCCTGACATCAGCTTCTCAGTGGGCGTTTTGAGCCAGTTTATGCATTCTCGCAGGACATCTCTCCTAGATGCTGCTCGACGTGTCCTTCGCTGTCTTAAGCGCGCTCCTGTTCTTGAGCTGTTCTATCAGGCTGACAGTGCTACCAGTCTCTCCTGCTTCACGGATGCAGATTTTGCTGGATCATTGACGGATCGACGTTCTACGTCAGGTTTTTGTATATTCCATGGTGATCATCTTGTTTCGTGGCGGAGTAAGAAACAATCCATCGTATCTCGTTCGTCTGCTGAGTCAGAGTACCGCGCCATGGCACACGACGTTACTGAGTTGGTTTGGCTTCAATCGCTGCTGACTGATCTTGGCCTATCTCTTCTCTACTGTGATAATAAGTCAGCTCTCCTTACACAAGATTCAGTTCTACATGAGCGCACCAAACACATCGAGATGGATGTTCATTTTCTGCATGACCACTTTCGTACTGGGACTGTCCTTCCAGCTTACGTCCCTTCTGCTGACCAACTCGTTGACGCCTTCACTAAAGCTATCGGTCCTACTCGTTCAGATCTGACCATTTCCAAGTTGGGCATGATTGACATCTTTGCTCCAACTTGAGGGGGAGTATTGGAGTAATCATTTCATTACTATTCATATCATTGTAATAATATTCTTGAGGTTATATATATATATATATATATGATGGGGCTCCAGTTTGGGGTCAGAATTTCCATTCATTTCTCGATTCATTTCACGACAAAGACCAGACCCAATCTAGACGTCATAAAAGTGTCCGACGCTGCACCCGTTCGGACCTCTATCGGCCCTGAGTTTTCTTCCCGATTTCAGCTGTTCAGGCATGCACTAGGGCTCCAGCCGCAAGCCGCCTTCTCGGTCGCACGTCATGCCCTCCCGCATCCTCCAGAGATCCAACTGCCGGCCACAACCACGACGTGCACGATTCCACGGGTCCTCTCCTATTTCCGCTGCCATGATCTCCTCTCCCCGGCGGGTTCGGCTCAGCGCTGCCATGATCGTCTTCCCACGAAGTTGGAGTGGCGGTATTTTTGTTGTTGTTGGTTGTTTTACAAACCATATAAAAGGGGCTCTCTATAATCATTTTAGAGATTGATGAACATATGTATGCTTTGGTTGCTACCTGTAATTGATTCCGTGTGAATGTCGTGAGGTTGAAATTGTGTGAGTTTGTTAGATGTAGTTTCCTGTTAGGGATTTGATGTATGGTTTCTGAGATACTTTTTGGAAGGGCTGTTTATATTTGCTGTTTCCTGTAATTGTTAATTGAATTGAGATGGTTGCTTGGTTCCTTTGATTTTTGTTTTTGAGAGTTGAGGTGGAAGGTTCACAGTGAAATCTGATGTTGCTGTTGTGAGATAGGGAATTAGTGTAAGAGTTGTTTTGCTACCATTGCTGTTTTCCCATTTGAAGAGGAAGAACCATGAAGTTAGAATGCTGCTGCCGTGAGATTTGGAATCCCATTTGATAGGGGAGAGTTAAATGTTACCGTAGAGTTTAGGACATTGATGTTCATTGTTACCGTGAGATTAAAGGATAAATTTGTTTCCTAATTCTCTTGATTTGAGATTAAGTGGAGCCACTTTTGTATGGAGAGTTAGTGAATGGTGTGATTTAGGATTGATAGCATTTGTGAAATGAGAATGTTCTGTTTGTGGCTTCCCAAGAAATTTTACTAAGTCATGTTGCTTCTAGCACTCAACGCCTGTATAGAAGATCAGAAATTATTCTAAGCCAAGTGACGTCTTATTTATTTAACTGATGTCATACAAAATTCAAATCGACGCAAATTGCGCGCTAAAAGACGGAAACTGCCGTATTTTTCTGACACGCAACCTTGGGAAGATTAAGGCACCGTTTGGCAGGACTTATTTTCACCGGTCAAGCGGTTACGACCGCATGAACCGGACCTTGATAGGATTAAGGTCCGGTTCATGGGGTCGTAACCGCTTGACCGGTTAAAATAAGTCCTGCCAAACGGAGCTTAAATCATTAAAGGCGGCCATGACACGTACCTAAATAGGATTTAGCCATTGCAGTTGCTAGAATATTAAAGTAAAGTTCGTGGGACTTTTTGAGAAGACTTTTCTGGACTTATAGAAAAACTTTTTGAAGAACTTTGTGAAAAACTTTCTAAAACCCAAGTCACCGCTTGTAGAGAGAATTTTTTTTTCATTGTCTTCAAGCTTAATAATCTACAGAACATCTTTCACAAAATCATGTGAAAGAAGAAGCTCTCTGCAAGTATTCACACAACACAGCCTGTTCATAATATGATGATCATCTACTGTTGTTGTGGTGAAGGGAAGCTGTTAGGAGAAACAGCTAAAGAAGAAGACTCCAGAACTTTTGTTTTCGAGTCATTGTAACTCTCATTAAATCTCTATTATAAAATCTCACTTGGATCTAAGTGTAGGTCTAATTTATAAAGGCTGATTGTAGGACTTTCCAAAAGTCTGAGGTAGGATTCTTGTAGAGAATCTGAGGTAGGCCAGTCTTATAAAGGCTGAGGTAGGGTTTGCTTGTGAGCCTGAGGTAGGAGACTTGTTGTTGTCTCTGAGGTAGGACTGTGAGCAGTCTGAGTTGTAGGAGTGGGAAGTCACTCTGAGCTGTAGGATCCTAGGAAAGATCTGAGGTGTAAGATTATTTGATCTGAGTTTTGGAGGAGTTGGCCGAATCTAGCTCACTGTTAGATAGCTGAAGGGGGAAAGTGGATGTACCCTAGATAGGGGAACTACTATAAATTGCTTGTGTGTTCTTGAAAGCAACTAACCTAATAACAACACCATCAAGTATATCATTAAAAAGGTTCAAAAGACTTAAAAGAAACCTATTCACTCCCCCCTCTAGGTGTTTAGCTACCCTTAAAAGACTTTCAAATTCACTACATCGTTTTGTCGACTGCATCGTTTTGTCGACTGCATCGGTTTGTCGACTGCATCGGTTTGATCTCTATTGCTGGCGATACCTCACTATTTTCAGGTGATAACTCCAACTGCCTAAACTTGTTTTTTTTTTCAACAGTGGGAAACCTTGAGTGTTACACCAGAATCCTTAGATTACTCCCTCCTCATCCCCCATTGGCACAGGCTCTAGATCATCCGTCCATGTATTCTAGTTCCTAGTTTCAACAAACCCAAGTGCACAAACAATTCGAACCAGGCTCCCATCTTTAAGTTTCCGAGCTTTCCTCGCTCCCTTGCTAGAGACAGAAGGGACATGATTATTAGCAAGTTTCCTGCCACCACATTCAAGGCACAAATTCTTGTAAACATTCCAAAATAAAACTAATTCATCCTTGATTTTCCACAAGAGGCCCTACACACTGGCTTTATAAAATATAAATGTACTTCAGGTATAATAATATTAATCCCTTGCATTATAATTGTATTGCTTCCATGCATTTAGATTGGCTTGCTGCATGAGGGTTTCAGGGATTGCTTCATGAAGTAATGCATCCAGATTGACAATATTTTACAGAGGTCATCCTGATAAGTCAAATTTATATAGTTTTTTTGGACTCATCTGTGCTTATTTTCAAGCTTTTGCACTTCACTTTTAATAGGAATTCACTTATATTTTAACAGAATGCTATTTGCATGAGTAGTGCACAAAAAGCATGTGTTGGTGTGCAATTGCGCATTCAACTGTTGTTGGGATGAGCACATGGCTCTCCTCAGTAGTCTATCTTGTTTTGTTGCAAATGTGTATGCTTACTTGGGGCAAATGGCCCTGGAGAATTGGTTTTAGACACAATGAGGTGGATCCCAACCCGTAAATGAATTTTGTGCATTTTCTATAGTCGTGTGATTCTCCTTCACGCATAGGCATTCCACCCGTGCATGATTTCACTATTGTCGAGATTGTCGTGACGTCACAACCTCTTAATTACACGACCATGTGAAATTTCTTTGCACACGCTCTCTTTGTGCGCGGCCATTTGCTGAAAATGAGGGTTCTATCCATGCTCGTGCGATATTAGCTTGCATGGTCAACTTTTCTCGTGCGTGAGAAAAATCGCAAGAGTAACCCGTGTTTGCCTAAAATTTTTATAATTTATTGTACTTGTGCGATTCCTTCTCGCATTGTTGTTTTAACCGTCCGTGAAGAAAATTGCACGAGCTATCTTTTTAGCGTGGAAAATTCCTAGCCAAGTTCCATCATGCTGATAAGATTGTGAGTACACTGTGAGAGATCGCCACCTTCAGACAAGCTGATCAGGAGACGCTCTCCAAAGCATGAGAGAGATTTATTGAGCTTTTGAGATATTACCCCCAGCACAAGTATCAACAATAACATCTAGTAGAAATTTTCTACTTCTCCCTCAATCCGCATTAAAGAGCCATAATTGATGCCGCCACAGGCAGAACATTGAAGAACTGTAATACAAAACAAGCTTTTGGCATCCTACAAGACATTTCTTCACATAGCTCATATTGGATAGCCAGAAGGAACACTTCTAGAAGATCTATAGGACTCTACGAAGTCAGCAGTCAAGCTCATCACACTGATATGTCATCTCCTCATTTGAAGAATGTTGCGTCTGAAGTGCCCAATGCTACCGCCTGCACCAATGATGGAGATTACTTGTCAAGGTTGTGGTTACTCCTGGGCATCACACATATGAGTGCCCCGTAGGTGATCTCTCTCATGAATTTTCTAATCTAAATTTTGATGAATCTGTGAATTATATTAGTAATCAAAATAGATCATTTCCATTTTTTAACACCTATAATTTGGCGATGAGAAATCATCCCAACTTTTCTTAGAACCAAAATGTGATTGGCCAAAGATGGCAGCCGGGTCAACACCATTTTGATGGGCAGATTTCTGACGGCCAACCACAGCCACCTTATCCTTCTAATAACCAACCTGCTCCTGTGTCAAAGAAGAGTGCATTATATAATTGTATTTAATACGAGCATCTTCGCACGGGCTACGCCCGTGCTCGATGCTCTCGGGCGGCCCTCGGCCGCATCAAGCGGACTTCACCCACCTGTGCACGGGCTTCGCCCGTGCTTGATTCTTCGGGTGGTCTTCGACCGTATAGAAGTGGGCTTCGCCCGCTTCCACGCAATCCACCATCTCGGCGCCGCACCCGCCACTCACGCCCCCCCCCCCCCCCCGGAGCAAAGTCAAATAACCATAGGGCTCCGGGGGGCCGCGAGTTGCGGTGCGGCGTCGAGATGGTGGATTGCATGGAAGCGGGCGAAGCCCGCTTCTATGCGGCCGAAGATCACCTGAAGTATCAAGCACGGGTGAAGCCCGTGCGTAGGCGGGCGAAGCCCGTGTGCAGGCGGGTGAAGCCCGCCTGATGCGGCCGTAAGCCGTCCTAGAAAATCGAGCACGGGCGTAGCCCATGCGAAGATGCTCGTAATATAATACTTTAAGTATATATATATATATATATGTTAATATCCTAAACCTAAGCAGCCGATTCTCTTCTTCAAGCCGGCCCGATCCCGTACTGTTCATCTTCCCGTTCGGCCAGAGAATGCGCAAAGCCGCGCGATTAGGGCTCGGTCAGGACAAAGCCCCGTCAATGGCGCGACGCCAAGATGAAGCCGCGTCTTCCGCCGCACCCACGTCGCACGGCGCCAAACCTCGTTCCGCAGCCACGACGCCCATACCCGGCGGTTGCTGCTCCACGCCTCCACCGCCATGGCCGTTTTCTTTTTTTTTCTTTTTTCTTCTCTGTTTGTAACCGTATAAAAGGGGATGTATGTCTGTAAAATTTTTTTGGGTGATTAATGAACATTGAAGAACATTCGTGTGATTGTTAATTTTGTTTGAGGTTGATGTGTGCTTCCCGATAATTTTAGCCGTGAATTAGGCGTCAATGTATGTGTGCTTCCTGTTAGAGTAGGATTTGTAGGAATGAAGGTGTGCTGCTGTGAAATCAATTTCCAATTAAATTAGGTGTAGCTGCTGCTCGTTTCTGTTTTTGGTTGATGTTTGGAGGCTATAAACAGTGACCCGAATAGTTGGTTATTGTGATTAAGTCCTGTAGAAGATTATTCTGATCGGTTATAAGCTGCTTTGTTCCTATTGGTTTTACTGTAGTGTTTTTCTTCCGCCGGCAAGGAGATGAACAGTGACTGGAATTACTTGTTATAAGTTCTAAGTTAATGAACAGTAACATCAAAAATATTTTGTCCTTATATTCAACTGTCGGTTCCGTTTAGAGTGAATGAAGTAGGGCGTTTTTGAATGAGTTTAATTGATTGAAGTTAGATGAGTTATTTCTTGGCGTGTGAGATTTCGTGGTTGCCATCGGGAGAGGGATTTTAGGGTTACTGTCTTGATTTGAGGGAGATAGTAAATAGGTGAATAGAGTGATTTAGAATGGTAGATTGTTTCGTTGAGAGAAAATTAATTTACTCTCAGTGCTTAGAGATTTCGTGGAGCCCCCTTAAGTGTTTGAGATTTCGTGGAACCACCTTGAGTGTGAAGAACGAGTGAATTTAGGTTATCTAGTTTGTTGCTTCTCTAGAGTGAGTGATTCCGTTGAACCACTTTCATCTGTGAGCGAGATTCTCCATGGTGCCCGTGTGCGATAGCGGCCGACCTTGGAGCGAAAGGTCGAAGGTGACAAAGAGTTACTCGCAAAATCGCCATCGACTTCAGTTACGGAAAGACGCATCTTACTGTGGGTAATTGTTTTTATCTCTTCCTTTGTGTGTGCCTCTATATTTTCTCGTAGGATAATAGATCTTTGTTGGGTTTTTCGCCCGAGTTTTGTCAGCGAACGCTACGTCGAAAACTCCAAACGGTAACGTATATGGAATTCACAATTTTCATTATACTACGACAAAGGGAACAAAATGAAAGTTGCGAGCTTCCGTCCCGGAGTTAAAATTGAACCATTTTATTTAATAAAGTCATTTAAAAAAATAGCGATTTTGTGCTTTATAAAGAAATTAGTTGCTTCATTTCTTAAAGATCGTGCAAATTTTGCTCAAAAACTTTGCAAAATTAATTTAATCATCGCATGCATTTAGGACTTCCTAGAAAAAGCTGATAGACGCGCAAACCCTACGTGTCGTCCTGCATCACCATGCATGGCCAATTTTTTGCCAGAAATAGTTTTTAAGCATATGTTCTGCTCTATACCAAAGACTGATCCAGCAGAAACAGTTCCACCCAGTTTCACCAAAAACCCCAAGGGAGGTTCTTGCTCCATTCCTTCTTCCCCAACACCTAGGGCTTCACCTGAGGACACCTCATTTCGTCCAAGGACTTCAAGGAGGAGATTCTAGCCGTCCTTTCATCACCAAGAAAGGAGAAATCTGCAATGGATGTGACCGGATCGTGAGCCCGGAGAGGACGGGCACATTAGAAGGTGATGAGAGATCTTTTGGACCCTGGACAATAGTCGAAGACCGAGTTAGGACATGAAGTGACGACTTGGTGATTCCTACCGTGAATCTTCCAAGAGCCTCTAGATTTGGTTGCATCCCCCGCTCTTTTTCTGTTCTTTTAGATGTTTGAGGCTATTTTCTTCATTGTAATGATATGATGTATGCCATATAAACTCATGATCTTAAGTTCTATTTCATTTCTATGAAAATATGTATTGTTTATGAGTGTTAGAGGTGTACTCTAACTTGTTTATGTGTTGTGTGGACTGAATAGGCTACTAGCAATTGCTAGGTGTGGGCCAAGTGAAGAGGTGAATACGAACCTCCTTTACGCAAATAGTTCTCCCATAACATTCGTTGCTATCACGTCTACTCGCCCTGCGAAGCGGTGCTAACGGCCCGTATAATCCACTCATCTTGTGAATAGGTGCTCTCGACCCTCACTTCGACTTTCACACCTCCAAACACATCCATTCGCTAAGCAAAGTGGTGCTAATGACCCGTGTAATCCACCTTGTTGCGTAGCGGTAACTGCGATCCATAATACTTTTCCTTTGTTCTAGCATTCACAACCCCACCAACAAAACAACTCAAACCATTTTTTTACATCCATGTATTCGGTGAGTGGCCCCCCTCAGATATGGACAATGTCGGGAAGGATCATCCTGGTCTGGGCGAGTCATATAAGCAAGTGGTTGGGACTCTCCCCAGCTCGCACGTATCATAGACCAGGAGCAAGCAGGTGGCGAGTGGAGTTTATTGTTTCTCACTCTCTCTAGGTCTCGACGAGTGGCGAGTTCTAGCCTCTTCGGGCACTCGCCACCTCCCGCGAGTGTTTGGCTCGCCCAGGAGCATTCTTCTAGGGAATCCTAAATTGGCCTGCTAATAGCCCCTCCAAACAGCAGGATTTCGCAGTTGGCAGAATGCTTTATGCTGCATATAGTAGAACTAAAAGGTGGGATCCTGCTATTTGCAGGTCGGACTTGGAAAACTATAAATAGATCCCATGAGCACCTTTGGAGGAGATAATTTCCTTTGGCTTCTTCCTCCTCTAGCTGGTTTTGGTGGTTTCTAGTGCCCTCCAAAGTGCTCACACATTGGGTGAGGGGGGAGTTCTCTTCGATCTTCCGGGTGTGTGGAGGGTCCTCCGTACTATAACACCCCAGAAATCTCAAAAGGTCAAATTGAGGTTCAGGCTGGCTGACACGGCCTGGGACACGGGCGTGTCCCAGGGCGTGTCTAGGGTACACGGCCTGGGACATGGGCGTGTCCCAGGGCGTGTTCTTCTTTGTCGACGATCGTTGAGCCAACGATCGTTGAGCCAACGATCGTTGAGTGTCGACACGGCCTGGGACACGGGCGTGTCCCAGGGCGTGTCCTGATAGAGTGGCGTTGAGTGGCGCTGAGTGAAGTGGCGTTGAGTGGTTGAGTGGTGACACGGCCGGGGGACACGGGTGTGTCCCAGGGCGTGTCATGCCCAAATATTAGCCAGAATGTCCCGTGAAGGACACGGCTTGGAGGCCCAGCCGTGTCGATGGTGACACGGGCGTGTCAAAATGGCACACGGGCGTGTCAAAATGGCACACGGGCGTGTCCAATGCCCGTGTGGTTCTCGGGAAAAATGGCGATTTCTGTCTCGATGGGGGAACACGCCCCTCGACACGGGCGTGTCAGGTGTTGACACGGGTGTGGCCCGGGCGTGTCGACACTCCGTGTTCTGGTTTGGCTTAAGTCGGTTGTTGGCCGCTTCAGGAACACGGCATGTGACACGGGCGTGTCACTACCCGTGTTCGACCAAGAAAATCAATTTCAGGGCTGATCAGAGCCGTTCATTTTCTTTGACCAAGATCCAATGGTCTGGGCTCTTCCCTGGGTTGATAAGGCCGGGAGTGAAGAGGAGAAAGCTCATTTGAGTTTCATCTTTCTCTTTCTAAAGCTAAGAGAGGGGGAGAGAAGGGTGAGGAAGAAGAAGGGGAATCCGGCTGCCGGTGGTGCTACGGTGGTCCAAATCGCGAGCCGAGTTCGGATTTGCGAAGGCAAGGCTGCTGCGAAGACTTTCATTCGCTTGCTTTCTCTCCATGGCTCCAAAGCGAATTCCTAGGGTTACGATTTCCTTCTTGGACATGTGAAGTCCTTCTTTCCTGCATTTGCATAGGGAAAACCCTTCCCCGCGAGTATGCGGTGGGTTGTGGCGTCCCTTGGGGTAGATATGTGAAGTCCCCCTTGTTAGCGTCCGGAATCGGAGTACGGACCTAGGCATGCTGTGTGAAGCCCATCTGGACGTGTTGGTCTGGATTGGTGATGCTTTGTTTGCATTTCGGAGAAGCCTCCGAGTATTTGATTGTTTGTGTGTAATCTGTGGCGTATACATGTCGCTTGGTGCAGCAGGAAGTACTAGAGGAAGTCCAGGACATTGTGAGAGTTGGGTTCAACTCTTGTGGCGATCGGGAAAGGTGAAGCTGTACCCGCGTCAGGCCAGGCTTGAGTCTGATGATTTTGAGCAACGGGATAGGTGGATCTGTACCCGCGTTACGGTTGTCTAACCTTGGGTGCTTAAGGCCCTGTTAGGATCACATAGCGAGAGTCGACGGCTTGCGTGCCGATCAAGACTAGAATGCTCATTAGTGGGATCCGGTGTTTCCGATACACCCGAATGTGCCCTAAGTGCACGGAGCGTCGGGCCGTCATGCCGGCGTTTGTTATATGTATTGATTGTGCAGCCGTGCACGTCTTGCGTGGTTTGCTATACATACTGTTGGAAAAATGCTATGCAGGGATGGAATTTCGCTGCCCCGTGCCAGGGGCAGGGTCGTTATAATTGGTCAGCTGAATGTTGATTGTTGCCCTGTTTGCCACCTCTTGGTGGATTGGTTCTTGCAGGTGCAGGAGGTGCTGTTCCGAGCGGAACTTAGCGGGTTGAAGCCCAAGCTGCGTTGCTGTCCTCGAAGGCTTTGTTTTGTTTCTTCTTGTTCATGTGTGGCCGGCCTGCGTGCCGATGTCTGGAAACCACACCTTTGTTAAGAGAAATTTGTAAAGCCTTAAGGCCAAATACTTTGGTTGTATACATTCCTATGTTTTAGTGGACAGTTCTTGTTTTGCTTGAGTTCAAGGTTTCAACCGTGAAGCTTCTGCTAGAATGCTCTGTGTTAGGATGTGTTGGTTTTGATATTATTTAGTAGCGTCTCCGCCTGTTTTTGGAATATGGTGTGGGGCTCCGGCCGGACCCTCTATTATATTCTTCTTGGCGGGTAGAGGTGTTACAATTTGGTATATTGGTCAATCTCTTCCGAATTCGCGGATGAATTCTCTTGCGGGGTGGCGAGCACGTGTCAGTGTTGTCGTTATTACACTTAACTTGAACTCAAGAATGTCCACTAAGGAATGCAAATACACTTGTTTGCAGAACCTGCGCGTTCCTAATTGTTGTTCTTGCTTGCGCGAGGGCGCGAATGTGTGCTCTGTTTGGGGTCCTTGGGTGTTCCTGCTTCTACTTTGTGCAACATTTTAGTTGCTTACTTGTGTGTTTTACGCTTGTAGGCGACTAGCAGTAATGAGGGACAACAAGACCCCAGCATGCAATGGGGATTAATGGGCCAACACTCCCTCTTTCAGTAGCGACAGTCCGATTGATCACTGATGTTGTCCTTGCAGTGATCAACGCCCGCCGCGAGGGACTTGTACAACCATCTGTGCCAATGGTGCCTCTTATGCCGGTTGGGGTACCTGAGCAGCTAGCAAGTAAACGAGCATCGGTCCCGCCGGTGAACATGCATTTAATCCAAGGACCATATACGGTCGAGGAGTACTTTCATGCATTTGTGGCGCTGAGACAACATGCAGCGTGTGTGGTTGAAAGTGAGGAGATGAAGATTAATAGAATTTATAATGGTCTGCGCGAAGAACTGCGAAGTCTATTAGTGGGTCAAAAGTTACTTGGCTTTTGTGCCTTGGTCACGACAGCTCGGTCTTTGGAAATGGACTTAAATCAGTTCAGGGCAAGGTACGGTGCCAGTGTGCCCACCATGACAAAGATGCCAACAGCAAGTTCTCGTAAGCGGAAGAAGAACAGACCTATGTGGGAGTCGACCTCTGCTACCACCAGGGGAGCAAAAGAAAGGCGTGTTTGTTTTGTGTGCGGAAAAGTAGGGCATTTTGCCCGGGACTGCCATGGTAATGCACCAAGGATAAAGAAAGCTAAGGCTGGAGCGGTGGCAGGACGAGTTCCACCCATTTGCTACTCGTGTGGTATAGAAGGACATAAAGCTCGAGACTGTAGAGTTGGCCCTTAGACGAGTGGAAAGAAGAAGAGAAAGGATGGACTGTACATAAATAAATGTCACTATGTACTGTACATATCCGCGTATGTTATGCTTGCTTTCAAACTTGTTTTGTATCTGTATATTTATGTTTTGTTGATGAATAAGCAAAACGTTGGTGCCTAGCTTGTTCCACCCTATGTATGAATCTGGGCAACAACGATACTAGTAAATCGGCATGGCCGTAGTGGAAAGAATGCATAGGTCGTTTGAGGTTATCGCAGACCATAAGGACCATCTGTGCTGAACGAAGGACCAAGAGTGCGTGTCTGCTCGCTAGATGTTCGGTCATGTGTGAAGCGAGTCTTCATGCCTCTAGCGGTCGACAAGCTGAAGACGGGTTGAGTGACCCTTCTCGTGTGTGGTCGGTTTAGAAAGATGTATTCCCAAATGACCTATATGAGTGATGAGGTCCCTAAGAGATCGACTTCGCTATTGCGGCAGTGCCCGGTGCGAAACCTATGGCCCGTTCGCCATAGCGCGTCGCGCCAATGGAAAGGGTTGAATTGAAAGTCCCATTTGCACGAGTTGTTGGAGCAAGGATACATACGCCCAAGTATGTTACCTTGTAACGCGCATGTTCTATTTGTGAAAAAGAAAGACGGTAGTTTGCGGCTATGTATTGATTATCGTGAACTGAATAAGCTGACGGAGAAAAACAAGTATCCGATTCTACGGATCGATGACTTGTTTGATCAGCTAGCAGGCTCAACCGTCTATTCCAAGTTGGATTTGAAATCCGGGTATTACCAATTGCGGATTAGGAACGGTGACATTTCCAAGACGGCATTTGGCACACGCTACGGTCATTATGAATTCACAGTGATGTCGTTCGGCTTATGTAATGCGCCTTCGGTATTCATGGATCTCATGTATCGAACGTTCCGCGAATACTTGGATCTGTTTGTGATCGTGTTCATTGATGATATCCTCGTGTACTCATAGTCGGAGGAAGATCATGCAAACCATTTGCGGTTGGTATTGCACACCTTGCGGAGGAATAAGCTGTATGCCAAGTTCTCTAAATGTGAGTTCTGGCTCTCGTCGCTGGCTTTTCTGGGCCATGTGGTAAGTGGAGAGGGCATAGCGGTGGACCCGGCAAAGATAAGTGTCATTCGTGATTGGCCAGTGATGTCTTTGGTGGCCGAAGTCAGAAGTTTTCTTGGACTGGCAGGCTACTATAGACGATTTGTGGAGAACTTCTCCCGGATTGCTTTGCCTTTGACTACGTTGACGAGAAAAGATCATAAGTTCGTTTGGACGCCAGAGTGCGCGCGAGCTTTTGAGGAACTAAAGAGTCGTTTGACCACGGCGCCTGTTTTGACGTCGCCATGTGGTACCGACGGTTTTGAGATATACAGCGATGCGTCAGGGAGCGGCTTAGGCTGCGTTCTCCTGCAGTTTGACAAGGTGATTTCTTATGGCTCATGTCAATTGAAAGTGCATGAACGTAATTACCCCGACCACGACTTGGAGTTGGCGGCGGTGATCTTTGCGTTAAAGTTGTGGCGACACTATCTCTATGGCGTAAGGGTAGATATTTATACAGATCATAAAAATATCTGCTCGATCAAAAGGATTTGAATATGCGACAAAGGAGGTGGATGGAATTCCTAGGGGATTATACCTTTGACATTCACTATGTTCCCGGAAAGGGAAATGTGGTCGCTGATGCCTTGAGTCATCGGACTCCGGTGCGGGCAAGTTGGTTGTGGATACATGACGAGCGTCTAATCCAGGAGTTGGAAGCATTGGAGATATCTTGTGTTGAGAGGGATTCTTCGGCCGAATGCACGCTTGAACTGGATGGAGGTTCAATATGACCTTGCGGACAGAGTTCGCCGGGCAACGGAGTTGGATGAAAGTCTCCAGCGCTATGCAAAGGAAGAGTCTGGTGACCAATTCTCCTGGGATGACGGTTTATTACGGAAGGATGGCCGATTGTGCGTCCCTTGTGCGGGTAAATTGCGAGAAGAATTGTTATACGAAGCGCACTTTACCAAGTACTCAATGCACCCTAGGAGCACAAAAATGTACAAGGACATGAAGAAATTTTTCTGATGGCCCGGTTTAAAGAAGGACATAGCCGAGTATGTGGCTAAGTGTCGTACTTGTGCTTTGGTAAAGGCAGAGTGTCAACGGCCTACTGGTTTCCTGAAATCATTGTCAGTTCCGCAGTGGAAGTTTGAGGATATTTCTATGGATTTCGTGCACGGATTGCCGAGATCGCAACGCGGAAATGACTCAATCTGGGTGATTGTAGACTGATTAACAATGGTGGCTCACTTCCTACCAAACAAGCGGGACGATTCAGTGGAAACGTTGGCAAAGCTCTATGTGGAGCAGATTGTTCGATTGCACGGTAGCCCCCGAAGCATCGTCAGTGACTGTGATGGGCGATTTACTTCAAAGGATTGGAGGCTCATTCATCAGTTGTTGGGCACGAAGTTAGCATTCAGTACGGCCTTTCATCCGCAAATGGATGGCCAAACTGAACGAACCAACAGAACAATGGAGGATATGCTCCGTATGTGCGCCCTGGACTTCGCTAAGAAATGGGAAAATCATCTTGTTATGGTGGAATTTGCCTATAATAATAGCTACCAAGCGAGCATCGACATGACACCGTTTGAAGCTCTGTATGGTCGCAAGCGCCGTACACCAGTAGCTTGGGCAGAAACTGGCGATTTCAAACTGTTGGCAAAAAGGGAAGTCGAGGATGCTACCTCAACAATACGCTTTATTCGAGAGAGGCTACTAATAGCCCAGGATCGGCAAGCCAAGTATTACAATACTAAGCACCGGAACGTGGAGTTCGCGGTAGGTGACTGGGTCTATTTAAAGATTAAACCCTTCAAAGGCGTATCTCAGATTCGGCGGTTGAAAAAGCTAAGGCTCTGTTTGGTTGGGCTTGTTGCTGATGAAAAGCTGCTGATGAACTGTTGCTGATAGAAAAAGTGCTGATTCTGGAAAACAGAGTTTTGCTAAAAAACTGTTTGGGTGAAACAGAGTTTACAAAATAGAGTTTTCAAAAAGTTGTTTGGATACAAAACAGGTTTTGAATAAAATTTTTTTTTTAAATATAACACAAAATAAAATTTCATTCATACATTTTTTCGAAATAATTTTTTTTTCAATCATAACATATATTTTTCATCCAGACTATTTTTAGGTCTTTGCTCTACATTCAAACAACTGATCTGCTATAATATCACGCGGTGCGACCGTGCGATCATCTCCAGTAAAATATAGGTAAAAAAAAATTTACCTATACAGAGTAAAATATAGGTAAAAAAAAATTTCATTATACACAGTAAAATATTTACCTATTCTATTTTCAACATGATTCAAACAATTCCATTGACTCTCGGCTTTGGGCTCTAAACATTCACTGGTGGGTGGACATGACTCTCGGCTGTAAGGGAAGGGTAGGTAATCAGTGGAACAATTTTTTTCATGGCACATAAAAGTAGTGGCAAACTCATCAACTCCTCAAGCTGATATGGTGACACCACCAGAAACTTATAAAGTCAATTCTCCTACTTCTGTTATAAAAGTAGTGGCAAACTCATCAACTCCCCTTCTGGACAGGGTCCCCTCTTCTAGGGTTTCATTTAAAGAAAAGTGGGGAAGAAGTTATGAAGCTAGATGGCAGTAATTCTCCAAAACAGGGGAAACTGCAGAAGCTACTGTAAAAACAGGGGAGGCAGCGAGATCGACTTTCGATTCGACGGAGCTTTGGAATAAAAAATCATGGTGAAATCAGTCGGTGGTTTATCGCGGTCGACCGACAGCTAAGGTGGGGGATCGGGATTTCGCCGCTTGAGATGGAAAGGAGAGAGATGTGCGCATGGTAGAGAAACGTCGATGGGAGAGTAACGCCGACAGGGAGAAATGCTGACGGGGAGAAACGCCGACGTAAGAGAACGCCGATGGCGGAAATGCCGATGGGGAGAGAGAGATCTGTGCAAAATTTTCCGCCGTCGTCGATTCGTCGACAGTGAAGAAGAGGGAGGCACTTGCGGTATCGGGGTAGAGTTTGCGGAAGAATAGCTGCGCGGCTTTTGCGGTTCACCGCAGAAAAAGTCGCGGCTTGGTTAATAAAGAAAAGAGCGGAATTAAAATAACGGGGGTTTGGAAAAAAGTCGAATCAAACACAGCTTATTGTCAAAATAGCGGTGCGTTCCAGCCGCACAGCAGCTGAAAAGCTTAACCAAACGCCACTAAGTCTGCGATATCTTGGTCCGTTTGAAGTTGTGGAGCGAGTTGGGGAAGCAGCCTATCGGCTAGCTCTTTCATCGGAATTGTGTGGACTGCATGATGTGTTCCACATCTCGGTACTTACGAAAAACAGTCAAGGATCCAGCTCAAGTGATTGAGAATGATCGGGTGCCGGTTGAGTATGGGCTAACGACAAAGGTGAGGCCCATTTGGATCGAGGATCGAGCCGAGAAACAGTTGCGGAACAAAACGATCGGGATGGTCAAAGTCCGGTAAGACAATTGTGGCCGAGAAGACCTAACATGGGAGCGAGAGCAGACCATGCGAGCCGAGTTTCCCGAGTTATTTTCGTAACCTGTTCGCTCGTTTGTATATGTGATAGAAACATATGTCTCATATTGTGTTATGTTGTTATCTCCCTACTGTCTTCAAATTTCGGGACGAAATTTTATTAGGGGGGAGGATTGTAACACCCCAGAAATCTCAAAAGGTCAAATTGAGGTTCAGGCTGGCTGACACGGCCTGGGACACGGGCGTGTCCCAGGGCGTGTCTAGGGTACACGACCTGGGACACGGGCGTGTCCCAGGGCATGCTCTTCTTTGTCGACGATCGTTGAGCCAACGATCGTTGAGTGTCGACACTGCCTGGGACACGGGCGTGTCCTGATAGAGTGGCGTTGAGTGGCGCTGAGTGAAGTGGCGTTGAGTGGCATTGAGTGGTGACACGGTCGGGGGACACGGGCGTGTCCCAGGGCGTGTCATGCCCAAATATTAGCCAGAATGTCCCGTGAAGGACACGGCTTGGAGGCCCAGCCGTGTCGATGGTGACACGGGCGTGTCAAAATGGCACACGGGCGTGTCCAGTGCCCGTGTGGTTCTCGGGAAAAATGGCGATTTCCGTCTCGATGGAGGAACACGCCCCTCGACACGGGTGTGTCAGGTGTTGACACGGGCGTGACCCGGGCGTGTCAACACCCGTGTTCTGGTTTGGCTTAAGTCGGTTGTTTGCCGCTTCAGGAA
The DNA here is from genome assembly GCA_039513925.1 of Platanthera zijinensis. Classification (NCBI taxonomy): domain Eukaryota; kingdom Viridiplantae; phylum Streptophyta; class Magnoliopsida; order Asparagales; family Orchidaceae; genus Platanthera; species Platanthera zijinensis. The sequence goes on along the minus strand of CM077090.1, from coordinate 158,129,331 downwards.
CACGGCCTGTGACACGGACGTGTCACTACCCGTGTTCGGCCCAGAAAATCAATTTCAGGGCTGATCAGAGCCGTTCATTTTCTTTGACCAAGATCCAATGGTCTGGGCTCTTCCCTGGGTTGATAAGGCCGGGAGTGAAGAGGAGAAAGCTCATTTGAGTTTCATCTTTCTCTTTCTAAAGCTAAGAGAGGGGGGAGATCAAGGTGAGGAAGAAGAAGGGGAATCCGGCTGCCGGTGGTGCTACGATGGTCCAAATCGCGAGCCGAGTTCGGATTTGCGAAGGCAAGGCTGCTGCGAAGACTTTCATCCGCTTGCTTTCTCTCCATGGCTCCAAAGCGAATTCTTAGGGTAACGATTTCCTTCTTGGACATATGAAGTCCTTCTTTCCTACATTTGCATAGGGAAAACCTTTCCCCGCGAGTATGCGGTGGGTTGTGGCGTCCCTTGGGGTAGATATGTGAAGTCCCCCTTGTTAGCGTCCGGAATCGGAGTACGGACCTAGGCATGATGTGTGAAGCCCATCTGGACGTGTTGGTCTGGATTGGTGATGCTTTGTTTGCATTTCGGAGAAGCCTCCGAGTATTTGATTGTTTGTGTGCAATCTGTGGCGTATACCTGTCGCTTGGTGCAGCAGGAAGTACTAGAGGATGTCCAGGACATTGTGAGAGTTGGGTTCAACTCTTGTGGCGGTCGGGAAAGGTGAAGCTGTACCCGCGTCAGGCCAGGCTTGAGTCTGACGATTTTGAGCAACGGGATAGGTGGATCTGTACCCGCGTTATGGTTGTCTATCCTTGGGTGCTTAAGGCTCTGTTAGGATCACATAGCGAGAGTCGACGGATTGCGTGTCGATCAAGACTAGAATGCTCATTAGTGGGATCCGGTGTTTCCGGTACACCCGAATGTGCCCTGAGTGCACGAAGCGTCGGGCCGTCGTGCCGGCGTTTGTGATATGTATTGATTGTGCGGTTGTGCACGTCTTGCGTGGTTTTCTATACATACTGTTGGAAAAATGCTATGCAGGGATGGAATTCCACTGTCCCGTGCCAGGGGCAGGGTCGTTATATATTGTCAGCTGAATGCTTACCGTTGCCCTATTTGCCACCGCTTGGTGGATTGGTTCTTGCAGGTGCAGGAGGTGCTGTTCCGAGCGAAACTTAGCCGGTTGAAGCCCAAGCTGCGTTGCTACCCTCGTATGATTTGTTTTGTTTCTTCTTGTTCATATGTGGCCGGCCTGCGTGCCGGTGTCTGGAAACCACACCTTTATTAAGAGAAATTTGTAAGGCCTTAAGGCCAAATACTTTGGTTGTATACATTCCTATGTTTTAGTGGACAGTTCTTGTTTTGCCTTGAGTTCAAGGTTTCAACCGTGAAGCTTCTGCTAGAATGCTGTTTTTTAGGATGCGTTGGTTTTGATATTCTTTAGTAGCGTCTCCGCCTTTTTTTGGAATATGGTGTGGGGCCCCGGCCGGACCCTCTATTATATTCTTCTTGACGGGTAGAGGTGTTACACGTACTATAGCTCAGGATTTGTTCCTTAGTCCCAATCCATCGTCCATATGTTCTTCCTTAAGAGAAGTAAGTGAAGGTTACCCCCTTTGGGTCCGAACTGCTCTTGGAACTTAGATCCGATTTTAACAGTTTTGGTGCGGTGAGCATAGACTGGTAGCCTACATAGAAAAATTCCGAGTAAAGCCCATGATTGGAGTTGATGGACAAGGAGATGACCTTGGTGACTCCGCACCCACGACGAGATTCATCATAGTTAGGTTGTTCGAGGATTTCAAGAGAAAGATCATGAAGACCTTACATCATGCATTTGCCTCACGAGGCTAGTGTTGGACGCCACTTGTCCGGTGATCATACCCCTTGATTTAGGCAATTTTTCCCCTTGGTCAGTGACCCGAGAAGGAGGCGACTGCCAAGTCCAGTGAGCAAGATCTCGCTTGGAGAGAACTATTCCCCATCCCGGCAAGTGCTGGGAGGTCTGGGGAGCTTGCGGCACAAGATCAGCCGACTCCTCCTGCGGTTGGAGGTTGCCCTTTCAGTGAGCTGATCATCTCGGTGTTAGTTCTAGAGGGGTTTTGAGAGTCGGGGATGTCCAACTACACTGGAAGAGATGATCCATTCATCGCATCAAATGGTTTGAAAATGTTGTATCCATTAGAGAAATGTCGGATGCCTTCAAGTGCTGAGGTTTTGCCATTACGTTTAAGGAGAAAGCAAGGGGACTAGTTCTATCAGCTCCCTCCTAGTTCGTTCTACAATTTTGAGGACCTGCGTCGGGGGTTCCTATTAAGGTTCTCGATATCAAAGAAAAGGAAGAAATGAGCAGAGTTCTTATTTGTATCCTAACATGGGGCCGAAGAGACTTTGGGGCTCTATGTGGATAAGTTCCAATAGGAGGTTCTCCTAGTCCAAAAGGTACTAGGATACACCTTGATGATAGCCTCCACGCTTGGGCTTCATTAGGTGTTCTTTAAGATGGAACTAAAGTGGGAGCCTCCTCAATCCTTTAAGAAATTGATGAAGGCGACGACAGAGGAAATAGAGGGAGAGTCAGCGAATTCAACATTCGCCAAAACGTTGGCCAGGTTGGCGAAGGAAGCAGTGAGAGAAAAGGGAGGAAGCAAATAGTAGGAGGTGAGGAGGAGATGCGAGCCCATAGGACAATGATTTTAGGGACACTAGAGGGATGGGGTCACCAGGAGCCAAACAACTGCATGGTCTAGAAACCACAAGGAGGGCCTGCCCAGGGTCAGGGAAGAGGATACCAGGGAGGGGGGAACTTTGATAGAGTGAAAGGACGGTTCAACCCCCACGGGTAGAGGCCGGCCGAGAGGCCCTCCTACCTGCTCCACAACATGCAGTGGTCATCAGAAGAGGAAGATGAAAGGGAAGAGGAAGAGGGAATAGAAGGGGAGTTCTGGTCGGAGGAGAAGGAGGCGGGGTGGCGTTGCCATATTGTGACTTCCATCAGGAGGAAGGCCAAACAATGGCCACCTGCCTAGAATTCTTGGATATAAGGAGGGCGGGAGGCCCGATATAGCAGCAGTAGCAGCAATAGGTGCAGATTGAGAAGCTTGCAACAAAAGCAGTAGAGGAGGATAGATGTGAGGATCGGGCCAATATGTGGATCTGAGGAGGGATCGACGTGATTCTCAAGAGAGTGAGAATTGAGGCCACCCGCAAGGGGAGCTTCCAAACAATGTTTGAAGGAGTGTCTCCTTGACCTCCCAAGTCCCAACCCAGAAGAAAGGATCACCATCACATCGAAGGACATGTCGAACTATGATAACCCGTTCTGTGATGCCTTAATGATCCAGATGGCTAGAAAAAACTTTACAGTCTCCCAAATCTTGGTTGATAATGGGAGTTCGGTAAATGTGATCTTCAAGAGGGCTTCTGACGAAATGAAGGTGGAGGCGAGGTGGGTGCTGACTTCAGATGGACCGCTGTTCGGGTTTTCCAGAGAAAGGTGTTGGATCTGGTGGCCAACCTTAGAGGGGGGGGGGGGAATAAGGTTTTTTAAGATAGTATGAAATTAATTCAAGTTTTACAAAAAAAAACATGTTCTGGAAGCTACCGTGGGGTGGTAGACCACTACCGCATTATTGTAGGTCACAAGGATTGATTCTCTTATAAAACTTCGTTATCTGATTTCCCACAAAACACTCAAGCCTCTAGTAACATACAACCATGATTCTAAAATGAAATAAACAAAATGTATTTTTATTTAAAATAAGAACAGTTGTTTACAATAGAAAAACTAGATCTCTATGATGCCGGAGATTGGAGGAGATGAATAAAAATTTGTTTTGATTTCAATATCGACCCTCCCAGGATCGATTGGCTCTCGCTCTTCTTTCCAAGAAGATTGGCAAACCGATTCTTCACCTTCCTCCCTGAAAGAGTCTTAGAGCCCCACTAAATCTCTCAGATCTAGACGTCCTCCCAGGACGATTTCCTTCAAACTCCTCCCAGGAATCCGACGACCTCCCAGGTCGATTTCTCTTACTTCAAGATCAGATAAAAAACAAAGAATAATACAAAAGAAAAACTTAGAGTTTAAGAGTTATTTCTCCCTCAAACGCAGAACTCCTTCGAAGAACAGTGCACGATCGATGTTCGTGAAAATCGTTCTAGTTGCAGTCGATCAGCCGTGAATGGTCGTTGAAGATTTCATTTGTCGGAGTTCTTCAATCACAAGCGGTAGGAAGAAATGGTGCTTTTCCTTTGACGAAGATGAAAGATTCGTCCTCTTCCAGATGGCGGCCGAAGACTAGAATGAAAAATTCTCCTTCATGTCTTCTCCAAGAAAAGAAACTCGCGCTTTTATGTCTTGAAAAATACGCTACCACCGGTGGTAGTGCTAGCGCCCGGAGGTAGGTCAATTTGCGCGATGGTGACAGCTGTCCAGCAGATTTGGAAAAATATCAAAATAAAATATTTTTCCGCTTTTATGATACCGCGACGCGGTAAGATGCTAGCGCCCAACGATAACCTTTTTTCAACGGTTTGTCGAGTATTTATAGTGGTTTTGAGCTAGCGCAGAGCGGTAGAGCTAGCACAGAGCGGTAGAGCTAGCGCCACGCGGTAGGTGCCAGAAAGCTTGTCCAGAAATAAATCCACGCTAACGCGGACGGTGGACCTAGCGCTACGTGGTTGGTGCCAGAGAGCCTGTCCAGAAATAATCCCACACTAGCGCGATGCGATAGTGGCAGTGCGCGGCGGTAGGTGGCAAAAGTTGATTTTCTTGATCTTTTTGTATCTTGAAACCCGTACATTATGCCAAACACAAGTATAATCAAATATAAGTCAGGATTTTTATATTGTCAAACCATAGAGATGCGGATCATAGGTTTTAACAAACTCCCCATTTTGATAATATCAAATCTAGTTCATGAGATATAAATAGTAATAGCAAGGTATGATATAATCCTTTCAGTAAGCATGAATTATAGCAAGTTGAATTAATCAATACAATATGGTTCCCCCTACAGGTGTGCTCACCCTACCTGTGTGCCCCCTACACGAGATTTCCTTAATAAAGAATAAACTTATGAACACTCAAATCAAACCAGCACACTATAAACACACAACAAAATGTGATCAAATACACACTACGATTTGTTATTCTCAAAATAAGAGATGTAGAACACATGTTTCAATAAAAGGAAGGAGGTAGAAGGAGGATTCAAGCTCCTTGTGATGATGGGGGGAATTTATAGGAAATGTCGATTCGTCATTATAGACGCTTCAAGTAGTTACAATGCCATCTTCGGGTGCCACCTCATCAGTGCTTTCCGTTGTGTCCCCTCGTCGTTTCACCAGTGCTTAAAGTTTAATTGCAAGGGAGTCCAGGTCAGGATTCATGGAGATCCCAAGGTGGCGAAGCAGTGCTATATCATAGTCGTCAACACCATTTCTTGGCAAGGCAAGGCAAAAGAGTTTGGCATGGTTCTAGAGGAGCATGCCGGGAAGTTGGAGATGGTGGAAGAGGAAGTTGAGGAGGAAGAGGTCCCCATTTAAGGTGGGAGGACCGAGAGTGTGCGGGAGGGGCAGTCTTGGCTGGAGGTAATGGAGGATATAGTGGTCAGGGAGGTTCTCACACAGGTGGTGAGGCTAGAGAAGGTGTGTATTAGCGGAGGTCTGAGCTTGGAGGTCCAAGCAGAGGTCCTAAGATGCGTTTAGAGGAATATGGACATCTTCACCTGGAGCACTACAGACATGCCATACATCGACGTGGATGTGGTGTGTCATCGCTTCAACCACGACCTGAGGGCTCGTCTCATTTGCCAGAAGAGGAGGATCGTTGCAGACAATCTAGAGCAGCCCACGCGAGAGGAGATGAAAAAACTAATGAAAGCAGGTTTTATATCGGAGATCCAGTATCTATGCTGGGTCATCAACATGGTAATGATGAAGAAGAGAGATTGTGAATAGAGGACGTGTGTTGACTTTTCTCTTCAAAATAAAGAATATCTTAAAGATTGTTACCCTTTACCTTGAATTGATGCGGTGGTACACTTAGCCGTCAGTTTTTTTGTGATGAGTTTTTTGGATGTCTTTTCAGGTTATCACCAGCTTAGGATGCACCTGTCGAATATCAAGTGTCTCCATCACGAGAGACAGTTATTATTGCTATAAGATGATGCCCTTCGGGCTGAAAAAGATAGGGGTAACATACCAAAGAATGATGGACCGAGTCTTTTGAGAGTAGATGGGGAGGAACTTGGAAGTGTATGTGGATTATATAATGGTGAATAGCAAGGATGTGAACTCTCACCTTTGAGACTTAGGAAACCTTTGCCACCCTGCAAAAGTTCAAGATGAGGCTGAATCCCGTGAAGTGCATTTTTGGAGCCTGCAGGGGAAAATTTTTGGGTCATCTCCTCACACCAACGGGGGTTAAGACAAACCCTGACAAAATTAGGGCGATACTGGAATTAGAATCACCACAAAGTGCCATGGAGATTCAAAGCTTAACGAGAAAGCTTGCGGGGATGAGCAGATTTCTCTCTCGAGCAGGTGAGAAGTACTCCTATTTCTTTAAAGTGCTGAGAGGCAATCAAAAGTTCGAATGATCCAAGAAGTGCGAGGAGGTTTTCTAAGCCCTGAAGAATTAGCACACTAAGGCCCCACTGCTCCACAGACCAAAGGAGAGTGAAGATTTAACTCCGTACCTTGGGGTGGGTGCTGAGGCTATGAACTTTATCCTTGTCCGTGAGGAGGGTAAGAAGCAGCTGCAAATCTATTATGTTAGTAGAGTCCTGAAGAAGGCAGAACTTCGGTACCAAAACCTAAAAATTTTGGCATTCACTCTGATCATCTCAGCGAGAAAACTAAGACCCTACTTCTAAGCACACTCAATCAGGGTAGTGACTAATCATCCCCTCTGCAACTTCTAGAGGGGCTGGAGCACTCGGGGAGGCTGACAAAGTAGTCAATGGAGCTTAACAAGTTCGTCATTTTTTTGTCTCCCATTTGTCCATAATGGCACATGTGTTGGCGGATTTTCTAGCCGATTATGTGGTCAAGCTGGAGAGACCCAAGTCTCCCCAACACGTCGCTTTGGAGGTACTTATGGACGGGGCATCGGGGAAGCACTCTCTTGGAGGTGGAGTGGTATTGGCGAGTTCCCCGGGGACTAGGAATTAGCAGGCCGTCGAGATCCACTTCCCTCTCACCAACAATCAGACAGAGTACGAGGTCGTGATCGTAGGGCTCCGCCTGGCTAAGTAGTTGGGTGTGCAAGATCTAAGAATGCTCACAAACTCGATCGTAGTGGCCTCCCAGATCAGGCAAAAGTTTGAAACAAGGGAGCCCACACTCCAGCGATACTTGGCGAAGGTTGGGGTTTATCTTGTGGTTAAGGACCTTTTCTATTCGACATGTGCAGCGGGGAGAGAATACCTCGGCGGACCGCCTAGCCAAGTTCAGGCCTAGGGCAGTAGGGATCGTGATGGTGGAACCATTGAAGAGGGAGAGTTAATGGAGATTGACCAACACCCTTCATGGATGAATCCCTTCGTGGCCTTCTTAACCACTGGAGAGTTTCCAGGGGGGAGTCCGACAAGAACAAATTCAGGTGTAAGATGGCGTATTGATATAAAAATTACGTGGAGAAAGGGATTATGCGTGGAGAAGAAAAAGTTATGGAGAGAGAAGGTGAAAGTGTGGTTGTGAGATGTTCTCTGATTCTATATTTGAGGAAGGCAAGTGTACCTTATCACATATAGTATAGGATATTAAGTTCAATATCAAGGTCGTATTACCCGGGGCGGTTTGATTACTTCTACTTCAAGGAGTTACTATTATCTTATCAAATAAAAGTTCTTTTTGGGCTTGCTTACTAAATTAGAGAAGAGAGAAAATTACTTGCAAATAAAAAAAAAGATAAACGATGATTTAAGCGGAAGTACTCGATCTTGAATTTCTTTGGCAAAATTAATCTAGAAAGCAATCACAAACTTTAACTTAATAAAATAAAGATACATTGACCGTGGGGGTTCCCAAAGCTTGAACACGCTTCTCTCGAAGATGTGCCCAACTGAGGTTAGGAAGATCCGACCGAACTCTCGTCCCGTATCCGAATACCTAACACTCGCTTTAAGTAGTGAACCTTGCTATTGGATTTGACTCCAATCCGGGAGATTTACGTCATTCTCTCTCGAGAGGTGCGTGCAACTCTCTTTACTCTTGAGCGCTCATTTCAAGCTATCGGCCTCTCGGCTATCCAAGAATGAAAACATGAATGGAGACTATATATCGATAATATAGTTTCATTCGAAATAAATCAAGAGTAAATCGAAGGCCTAGATTCTAAAAAGAGAAAGAAAGTTAGAGCATCATAACTGATCAACTCATCCTCAGATCATCAAGATCGAGTACTATGAGGATTTAGTTACTCATAATTGTGTAGGAAATGAAAATCATGTTAAAAATATGCAAAATAAGAAAGAGAGAGAGAAAAGGAATAACAAACTATATTATTCTTATTGAAAGGAAATTACAAAAAAAGCATAAAGACATTACAAGGAGAGTTTACAACAAGATTACAAGTGCGATAAAAAAGATTGCAAGAAAATTAAAGCATGAAAACATTAATCTAAAATACTCTAAATATAAACTCTCAATTGCTCTCTAGAAGGCTCAAATGAAGGAGGAATGATGATGCTTTCCCCCTTTCTTCAAGCCTATTTATAGGGCCAAAACCAAAGGGGTAGAGTTGGAATTTGGTATGAGGATGAAGTTTCCATGAAGCATCCATTGGTCAAAAAGCACATGTTGGTTTAAAATTCCAAGGTGGCTAGCCTCTTTCACACTTGTCATGAAAAACATGATAAAAGTTGGCTAGCTTTCTCTCTTTTCATGAAGCTTCCTTTAAGGACACAAGTTGAATATAAAGTCAAAGGTGGCTAGCCTATTTCACACTTGCCATGAAAAGCATGATAAAATTTGTCTAGCTTTCTCTCTTTCCAAGAAGTTTTCTTTAAGAACACATGCTGAATATATAGTCAAAGGTGGCTAGCCTTTTTCATACTTATGAGAAAAAATCACATCGGACCATTGTGGCTTCATTCCATTCTTGAATATAGTTCAACAACATTATGACATGAGTGCACTCGACATTTATTTTGTCACACCATAACTAAAGGCATGTTCTTTTAGAATTGATAATGCAATTTGTCCCGGGATCCTCGGTTCTTGCTCAAAGACGAGAATCATTCATGTAGGAAATCTGCTGGACAACAACTTCGACGGAGGATTCCCGAAGCTACATAAATCTGATGAAGGCGTGTAACCATGCGTTGGAAAGGTATTTCCGAGGGCTACAACTTTCGTGTTCAGCCCAAGATCTGATTCTGGCCGCAACATGCCCAAAAGTGGCCCCGAAGTTTACTGCGCGCAAAAAATATAGTAAAATAGGCATGGTTAGGATAGAATTATAAAAAGATACGATTTAGCGAATAAAATTAACATTATAAATATATTTATATTAGATTATTTAGATTTTTATATTAATAATTTAGGTCAAATTATGCATCATCAAATTCCCCCATACTTATTATCTTGCTTGTACCTCAAGCAAAGTAATAAAAACTAGCTAACATAAAATTAACTAATCAAAAAGAATTAATCATGCTACACACGAGTACACTGCGAAATTCTAAGTAGGGAAGAATGAAAAATAGATCTAAAGCTTTTACTTAATTATGAAATGATCATTTTTAAAAACTTTACTATCCAAAATTAATCATCCAAAATTTTGACCTAAAAGTCTTTAAACGAATTAAAGCAAAGCAACGAAAGAGTGGCGCATTGAGTTGTTACTATACCCTAAGAGACAAATTATAATCATATCAATCTAAAATCAAGAATCTAAATTCGTACCCAAAAACTTAGATAATCTATTCTTTTTCTCTACTTAACTAAAAACAAACCTAAGAGCATGAATCAAAAGGACTTTGTAGGACTGAATCTTGGCCTAGGTATATGATTTGGAATGGAATTCAAAGATAAAATCGGTGGCTAATATTCACACTAAACCAAAATATGAGTTTTATAAAAACAACAACAAAAAGGCATGAAGCACATGCAACAAGGTATAAAGATTTTTTTTTCTTTTATCACTTTTTTTAAACAAAAGGCCGTAAGAAATTCTTTTTTTTTTTTTTGAAATTGGCCAAACAATCCATTCTCTTTTTTTCATTTTTTTTTGAACATAGTCTTTCATTTGAATTTCTCCCAATATCTCAAAAAATTAAACCTCTCCCAATTGTGAAATTTAAATAAAACTCTAAAGATTAGTGTGATCAAATAGGTTGGAATATTTGGCTTTGGTGAGATAAAAAGTGGATGTAACAAGTAAAACATGGAAAAAGGCTCAACAGAGGCAAACTAATGATTGATTTAAAAGGTTGGCATGAAGGCTCAAACGAAAAAAAATTGGCCTAAATCATTTTCATGCTCTCAAATTCATCTAAAGCAAGGTTTGAAAAATTTCGAAAAGGGTAAGTTCTAGATAGTAAATAAAGACTAATGAAATTTTCATAAGTACAAGAATAATAAGCGTCTAGGATAATTCACATCTACTACACGAATCCAAAGTTATCTTTTAAAAATTTTCTAAAAACCAAAAGGAAAATAGAGGATGAATAATTTATAAGAGAGTAAAAAGAATAAAAGATGAAAATCATAGAGAAGTGCAAGTTTTAGAAAAAAACTTTTCAAATGAACATGCTACCCAGAATTAGAACACAACATAGGTCAACACTTTACTCGTACAACATAATTAAGAAGAAAGATTAGGAAAAATTAAAATTAGCTATGTTTATATAGAATGTTTTGAGAATAGCAAAACATAAAGTAAGGGGTACTATTGATTCTACCATAATTAGTCTAATTAGAACTAAATATTATTTCTATGATTTTTTTGCTTTGTGCTTAAAAAAAAGATAAAATATTTTTGTGATTATCTAAAATATGAAAAAGACTAAAATAAAGGAAGACTCCCCCATATTTAAAATTAAACATTGTCCTCAATAAAGAAAGGAGGAGAAGGAGAGAGAGAAGTTTTTCAAGAAAACTGAAATGAAATAAATTAAAACAGGTACTTCCCCGGATTTGTGAGTTGCGAGTGGTTGGGCGATACTGCTCCCCCATACTTGCGTTGTGGAACTTCATGAAATATCATCTTGAACTTTTGGTGGAATCAACAACGTTGGAGCAGGCGATCGTAAAACTTCAGCTTGTCGGAATCGCCCGGGGAAAAAGTAAAAAAAAAAAGAAAAGTATAAAAAAAACAAAAAAAAACAAAAAAAAAGAAAACAGAAAAATAACTTGGGTTGCCTCCCAAGAGCGCCCTTTGTTTAAAACGTCGTCTGAGCTCGACGCAACAAAAAAATATTGTTTAAAAGAAATTGTCCAAAAGAAGTCCAAAATATGTTGAAATTATTACAGACCAAATTCAAATAGTTTATCCAAGTTCAAACATCATTGTCCAAAATAAAACAAAAAAATAAAGATAAATAAAACAATTGGTAATGAGAGCAGCATTGTTAGGGCAAAAAGTCATGCGAATCATTCTTCCCCAGATCATCTCCCGACAAATATAATTTTAGGCGGTGACCATTTACTTTAAATTCTCCTTTTTCCGGGTGGGAAATAAGAACCGTCCCATATGGCCAAGCCTCTTTAACAATAAAGGGGCCGGACCATCGCGATTTTAATTTTCCCGGAAAGAGGCAAAGGAGAGAGTTATAAAGAAGGACGAGATCGCCCGGCGATTTTTTTTTTGGAAATTTAATATTTTTATCATGATAAAACTTTGTTCGCTCTTTATAAAGCCTATTACTCTCGTATGCGTTTGCGCGCCACTCATCGAGCTCGTTCAGCTGAAATTTACGTTGTTCGGCAGCTATGGTAGAATCTAAATTCAAAAATTTAAGCGCCCAGAATGCACGGTGCTCTAACTCAACCGGAAGGTGGCAAGCCTTGCCATAAACCAATCGAAATGGCGTGCAGCCGATGGTTGTCTTATATGCCGTTCGATAGGCCCATAGAGCATCATCTAGTTTTAACGCCCAATCCTTCCTATTTATAGAAACAGTTTTTTCTAAAATACGCTTCAATTCTCGATTGACAATCTCGACTTGACCGCTCATTTGGGGGTGATAGGCGGTGGAGAGTTTGTGCATTACACCATATTTTGCCAAAATTTTGGCAAACTGGCTATTGCAGAAATGGATTCCCTTATCACTAACTATAGCGCGCGGCGTGCCAAATCGAGAGAATAATTTTTTTAGAAAATTAACTACGACTCGTGCATCGTTGGTGGGGAGCGCCTGCGCTTCCGCCCACCTTGATACATAGTTGACAGCAACGACAATGTATTTGTTTTGATAAGACGGAGGGAGGGGGCCAACGAAGTTGATGCCCCAAAGATCGAAGATTTCACATTCTAGAAAAATATTTTGAGGCATCTCGTCCCTACGTGAGATATTTCCGGCCCGCTGGCAGCTATCGCAAGTACTCACCAGGGTGTGAGCATCTTTGTAAAGCATGGGCCAATAAAAGCCCGCCTCCAGCACCTTCCTTGCGGTGCGGTTCGCCTGATAATGACCACCTGTTGGTCCCTCGTGGCAATGCCGTAAAATCTGTAGGCCTTCCTTACTCGAAACACAATGTCGCACAACCTGGTCCGCACAAACACGAAATAAAAAGGGGTCTTCCCAAAAATAATTCTTTATGTCAGAAAAGAATTTCTTATTTTGCTGATTTGAGAATTCTTTTGGCAAGACCCGGGCTACTAAATAGTTAGCCAGATCGGCGAACCAGGGTGCCGAACAATTCTTAAGATTTTCTAGAGCGAGGAGGCGCTCATCGGGGAATTTATCATTAATATCAGACTCTATTAATGCTTCACTAGTAGGATTCTCTAAACGCGACAAATGGTCGGCCGCCAAATTTTCAGCACCCCTTTTGTCCCGGATCTCCAAGTCAAACTCCTGTAAGAGAAGGATCCATCGCAAAAGGCGGGGCTTGGCGTCCGCTTTACTTAATAAATATCTAAGCGCGGAGTGATCCGTGAAGACTACAACTTTTGAGAGAGTGATGTAAGACCTACACTTATCGAAAGCAAACACGATCGCTAGAAGCTCCTTCTCAGTGGTGGTGTAGTTAGCTTGTGCGGACGTGAGTGTCTTGCTCGCATAATAAATTGGGTGGAAGAATTTATCCACCCGTTGGCCTAAAACAGCGCCGGCGGCAATATCACTTGCGTCACACATGATCTCAAATGGGAGCGACCAATCTGGCGCGACTAGGATCGGAGATTTTACTAATTTTTATTTAATTAAATTAAATGCTACAAGACATTCATCGTCAAAGAGGAAAGAAGATTCTTTTTCAAGAAGATGGGTTAACGGCTTGGTGATTTTGGAAAAATTTTGAATGAAGCGCCGATAGAACCCTGCGTGGCCTAAGAAACTACGAATCGCTTTAATGTTCGTTGGTGGGGGAAGTTTTTCAATTACTTCGATCTTAGCCCGGTCGACCTCTATCCCTTTTCCCGAAATTTTATGGCCGAGGACTAATCCCTCTCGGACCATAAAATGACATTTCTCCCAATTGAGGGCTAGATTGGTCTCCTCACAACGAATAAGCACACGCTCAAGATTTTTTAAACAGTTTTTAAACGAATTACCGTAGACCGAGAAGTCGTCCATGAAGACTTCCATCACCTCTTCTACTAACTCGTTAAAAATTGCCAACATACATCTCTGAAATGTAGCTGGCGCGTTGCATAACCGAAATGGCATCCTTCTATACGCGAAGGTAGCAAAAGGACAAGTGAAGGTGGTCTTCTCTTGGTCCTCGGGTGAAATAGGAATTTGGAAATATCCTGAGAGACCATCGAGAAGACAATAGAAAGAGTGACCAGACAGGCATTCTAAGATTTGGTCGATAAACGGTAACGGAAAATGGTCTTTTCGGGTGACATCATTAAGTTTTCGATAGTCGATGCACATCCGCCAACCCGTAACAGTACGGGTTGGAATTAATTCATTGTTTTCATTCGCGACCACCGTTACACCGCCTTTCTTCGACACAACTTGTACAGGGCTAACCAAAGTACTATCGGAGATGGGATAGATGATTCCCGCATCTAGGAGTTTGATTACCTCAGCCTTCACGACTTCCTTCATATTATGATTAAGTCGTCGTTGGGGCTGGACAGAATTGTGGGAATTCTCTTCCAAGAAGATCTTATGGGTACAGAAGGAGGGGCTAATCCCCTTTATATCAGATAACTGCCATGCAATTGCGTGGCGATGATTTCTTAACACTAGAGCCAACTCAGAAATTTCTGAGTCACTCAAATCGGCAGAGATTATAACGGGAAGTTTGAAGTTTCTTTCTAAGAAGAGATATTTGAGATGAGCGGGAAGTTGCTTCAACTCTAAGGTGGGTGGTTCCTCATAGGAGGTTTTGATTTTTAGGGTTTCGATGTGTAGTGGTTCAGGTGGTGTGGGGCGAGAGACTTCTTCTAAGCAGAAGCGCTCGGCGATAATGGGTTCATTATACGATGAAGATATAGACTCGGGTAGTGCAGAAGATTCACCTTCGAAGCATTCTTCTAGGTAAAAGCAGGAATCGTCATTAACTAAGGTATTACGCATCGAGTGATTTATACTAAAAGTGATTTCATCGTCTCCAACCCGAAGGAGGAGCTTTCCATCACTAACGTCAATAATAGCGCGGGAGGTGGCAAGGAAGGGGCGGCCGAGTATAAGGGGTACTTCGGCATCCTCTTCGATGTCAAGGATAACAAAATCCACCGGAAAGATGAATTTGTCTACTTTTACGAGCACATCCTCTACTATCCCTACCGAATACTTAACTGATCGATCAGCTAACTGGATACTCATTTTGGTGGGTTTTGGAGATCCTAAACCTAATTTTTTAAATAGAGAGAATGGCATGAGGTTTATGCTTGCTTCTAGATCAGCTAAGGCGTGTTTTACTAACGAATTACCAAAAAGACATGGAATGGAAAACCTTCCTAGGTCATTTACTTTTTGCGGTAATTTGTTAAGTACAACCGCGGAGCATTCTGCGTTAAGGGAAATATGTGAAATATCCTCAAGCTTTTTCTTATTAGAGAGCAGCTCCTTGAGATATTTCACATATTTTGGCATGTTAGAGATAGCCTCGCAGAAAGGGACATTAATATGAATTTGTTTTAAAATTTCTAAGAACTTTTTATAACTCTCCTCGGCACGCTCATTTTTTAACTTAGCAGGATAAGGAATATTTGAATTAGAGGCGCGCGACATAAACGTAGTAGGTAAATTCGAAGCTAAAATAGGAGGAGGAGGAGTAGAAGAAGGTACCATTAGTTCGTCATTTTTTAAAGCTACCTCCTTTTCGCTGCGGAGTGTGATTGCATTCGCGCTTTCCCTTGGGTTTTGTTCGGTGTTTCCTGGCAGAGTTCCTTGTTGTCGCTCGGAGAACATCTTCGCTAACTGGCCCACCTGATTTTCTAAGCTTTTAATAGACCCGGTAATGTTCCTGAGATTAGATTCATTTGTGGCAACGTACTTGGCGAAGACATCTTCAAGCGAAGAGGGCTTCGGCTGTTGCGGTGGAAAACCGGGTGGATTTAAATTAAGGGAGGGAGCTGGATTATAAGCAAGATTTAAATTTGGAGGGCGCTGAGCATTCCCTTGGTTGCTCCATGAGAAGTTTGGATGGTTCCTATAACCCGCATTATAGGTGTTATTATACGGTGCGTTATTCGGGTTATAAGAAGACCGAGACGCGTTTCCCATGAAGTCAACCTGTTCTTCAAAAATAACATTATTATTATTAGCCCAAGGAGGAGTGGCGGAGGAAGCAGTCATCTCCGCCACTTGCTTAGTTAGGCGCTCAACTTGGAGGGCTAGATTCGTAGATGCATCAATTTCAACAACTCCCGCTAGCTTAACTGGTCGTGCTCGGGGTGCATTCCATTGGTATGCATTCATGGCCATTTCCTCAACAAGCTCTTGTGCGGTCTCCGGGGTTTTGTTATTCAACGTCCCCCCAGCGGCTGCGTCGATCATTTGTCTTGTTTGGAAATTCAAGCCATTATAGAAGATTTGCACTTGTTGCCAAGTGGGAAGTGCGTGGTGTGGGCATCTACGCAATAGTTCCTTAAAGCGCTCCCACGTGTCGTAGAGAGTCTCCGAGTCTATTTGCATATATGATGTGATATCAGTGCATAGTTTTGCGGTTTTTGTTGGAGGAAAGTACTTTGTAAGAAATTTTCCTGCCATCTCGGCCCATATAGTGATGGATCCTCTAGGGAGAGAGCCCAGCCACTGCTTGGCCTTTGACCGTAAAGAAAATGGAAAAAGACGTAATCGAATGGGGTCATCTGTGACACCATTGATTTTGAAAGTATCGCAAATCTCGAGAAAATTTGAAATGTGGTAATTTGGTTCCTCGTACGGGAGACCATCGAAGGTTACCGACTGTTGCACCATTTGTATAATGCTGGACTTGATCTCAAAGTTATTGTTCGCCACTACAGGGCGGACAATACTTGATTGTGTACCATCAAGATTTGGCTGTGCATAATAGGACATGGTCCTTTGCTGGGCCTCATCTGGGTTGGGCGGATTAAGATCCATAATTTCTGTGGCAGTGTCTCCGATCGACTCTTCGATGCCTAAATGTGATTCCTGATCACAAGAACGGAGGCGACGCAAAACGGTGCGCTCTATCTCAGAATCAAAAGGAATATTCGAAGAGCTTCCTCTGGTCATACACTAACAAGAAAGAGAAGTGGGAGAGAGATAATGAGAAAAATTATAAAGAGAGCGAAAAAAGAAGAAGATAAAATTAATAGCTATCCTCTTTTCAAAATATCAAAACTAGTGTCCCCGCTAACGGCGCCAAAAACTTGATATAAAAATTACGTGGAGAAAGGGATTATGCGTGGAGAAGAAAAAGTTATGGAGAGAGAAGGTGAAAGTGTGGTTGTGAGATGTTCTCCGATTCTATATTCGAGGAAGGCAAGTGTACCTTATCACATATAGTATAGGATATTAAGTTCAATATCAAGGTCGTATTACCCGGGGCGGTTTGATTACTTCTACTTCAAGGAGTTACTATTATCTTATCAAATAAAAATTCTTTTTGGGCTTGCTTACTAAATTAGAGAAGAGAGAAAATTACTTGCAAATAAAAAAAAAGATAAATGATGATTTAAGCGGAAGTACTCGATCTTGAATTTCTTTGACAAAATTAATCTAGAAAGCAATCACAAACTTTAACTTAATAAAATAAAGATACCTTGATCATGGGGGTTCCCAAAGCTTGAACACGCTTCTCTCGAATATGTGCTCAACTGAGGTTAGGAAGATCCGACCGAACTCTCGTCCCGTATCCGAATACCTAACACTCGCTTTAAGTAGTGAACCTTGCTATTGGATTTGACTCCAATCTGGGAGATTTACGTCATTCTCTCTCGAGAGGTGCATGCAACTCTCTTTACTCTTGAGCGCTCATTTCAAGCTATCGGCCTCTCGGCTATCCAAGAATGAAAACATGAATGGAGACTATATATCGATAATATAGTTTCATTCGAAATAAATCAAGAGTAAATCGAAGGCCTAGATTCTAAAAAGAGAAAAAAAGTTAGAGCATCATAACTGATCAACTCATCCTCAGATCATCAAGATCGAGCACTATGAGAATTTAGTTACTCATAATTGTGTAGAAAATGAAAATCATGTTAAAAATATACAAAATAAGAAAGAGAGAGAGAGAAAAGGAATAACAAACTATATTATTCTTATTGAAAGGAAATTATAAAAAAAACATAAAGACATTACAAGGAGAGTTTACAACAAGATTACAAGTGCGATAAAAAAGATTGCAAAAAAATTAAAACATGAAAACATTAATCTAAAATACTCTAAATATAAACTCTCAATTGCTCTCTAGAAGGCTCAAATGAAGGAGGAATGTTGATGCTTTCCCCCTTTCTTCATGCCTATTTATAGAGCCAAAACCAAAGGGGTAGAGTTGGAATTTGGCATGAGGATGAAGTTTCCATGAAGCATCCTTGGTCAAAAAGCACATGTTGGTTTAAAATTCAAAGGTGGCTAGCCTCTTTCACATTTGTCATGAAAAGCATGATAAAAATTGGCTAGCTTTCTCTCTTTCCATGAAGCTTACTTTAAGGACACATGTTGAATATAAAGTCAAAGGTGGCTAGCCTATTTCACACTTGTCATGAAAAGCATGATAAAAATTGTCTAGCATTCTCTCTTTCCAAGAAGTTTCTTTTAAGAACACATGCTGAATATATAGTCAAAGGTGACTAGCCTCTTTCATACTTATGAGAAAAAATCACATCGGACCATTGTGGCTTCATTCCATTCTTGAATATAGTTCAACAACATCATGACATGAGTGCACTCGACATTTATTTTGGCACACCATAACTGAAGGCATGTTCTTTTAGAATTGATAATGCAATTTGTCCCAGGATCCTCGGTTCTTGCTCAAAGATGAGAATCATTCATGCAGGAAATCTACTGGACAGCAACTTCGACGGAGGATTCCCGAAGCTACATAAATCTGATGAAGGTGTGTAACCATGCATTAGAAAGGTGTTTCCGAGGGCTACAACTTTCGTGTTCAGCCCAAGATCTGATTCTGGCCGCAACATGCCCAAAAGTGGCCCTGAAGTTCACTGCGCGCAGAAAATATAGTAAAATAGGCATGGTTAGGATAGAATTATAAAAAGATATGATTTAGCGAATAAAATTAACATTATAAATATATTTATATTAGATTATTTAGATTTTTATATTAATAATTTAGGTCAAATTATGCATCATCACGTATTACCTGCTGCACGAGGGGAATTTGTACTAGAAGACAATCTCGAGATTCATGGCATGATGCGTGCTGAGGAGGAAGTCCTGAAGATTTGGGAAGAAGCCCACTCCGACGAGTGCGGTAGTCACTCTAGAGGCAGGACCCTGGAGGAAAGGGTGTTGTAGTAGGGATATTTCTAACCAACCCTGAGCAAACAAACATCATAGTTCCCAAAGAAGTGTTAGAAATGCTAGCTGTTTGCACTACTCTAGCTTTTGATGGCCCAGAGGCTTAAGACAATCACGGTGCCACAGACCTTTACAATTTGGGGGACAGACTTAGTGGGACCCTTTCCTCAGGGAAGTGGGTAAAGGAGATTCCTTCTTGTCTTTGATCGATTATTTCTCCAAATTATTGAAGGTCAAGACGTTGGCCAAGGTGACTTCTCAAGTAATCCACAATTTTGTTTGGGGAGAGATCATATGCTTGTATGGGTTAACCCTGGTCATAATCACTGACAACGGGCCGCAGTTTTCCAGCAAAGAGTTCGTTAGCTTGTGTAGCAAACTGAGGATAGACCTTCATTTTGCATCCATCCATCATCCCAGGGGCAACAGACAAGTGAAAACAGTGAACAAGATAATTGTGAACTTACTGAAAAAGGTGGGGAACCTGAGAGAAAATTGGGTGGAGCAACTCTCTTCGGTCCTCTGGGCCCTAAGGACTACTCCCAACACCGTTATAGGGGACACCCCTTTCAAGCTATCACATGGCTCTGAAGCCATGTTGCTAGTGAAGTTTGAGGTGAAGTCACCACAGGTGATCGTCGCGAGAGAAAGGGATGAGGAATGGAGGGTGGAGAATGAAGATTTATTGAGGCTTTCACTAGACCTTGTGGAGGAACTCCGCAACAAGGCGATCATTTGACAAGAGAAAGTAAAGCGCTGGATGACAAGGTACTTTGATAAGCATATTCGGGTCAAGCAATTTGTAAAGGAAGATCTCGTCCTTAAGAAGGTCGTTGGGGTGGCGAGATTGGCGACAAATGGGAAGCTCAATCCCAATTAGGAGGTCCCCTATATAGTGGAGGAGTCCTTAAAGTCAGGGGGATACCACCTCCAAAATGTAGAAGGGATCCCTCTGGCCGCACACAGAGTGGTGATGACTCAAAAACATTTTTACCCTTGAGTTGTAATAATAAAAATGTTTACCTTAACAATACTCTTTCTTACGGCGCATGTTCTTTAATATGTAATATAGAAATATGTGGTATCGATGATCCCGAGCAGACCCGCTGACCAGCCTCTCACTAGCTAGTATGACTGAAGGCTCACTCGGAGGCAAGTTGAAAGAAAAAATATGTGATATCAATGACCCCAAGCAGACACGTTGACCAGGATCTCACTACCTGGCAAGGCCAAAGGTTCACTCGAAGACAAGTTAACAGGAAAAAAAACATGTGGTATCAATGACCTCGAGCAAATCCACAGACAAGTCTCTCACTAGTTGGCAGGGTCGAAGGCTCACTTGGTGGTGGGTTGAAAGAAAAATATGTGGTATCAATGACCCCAAGCAGACCCGCTGACTAGGCTCTCACTAACTGAAATGATCGGCTCACTCGGAGGCAGGTTGAAAGAAAAATGTGATATTGATGACACCGAGCAGACCCGCTTACCAGACTCTCATTAATCGATAGGGCCAAAGGCTCACTCTAGTAGTGGACAAATAGCCCAGGTCCGGAAAGCACGCCTGGTCCCGACAAAAGGCCGGCTAGGCCCGGCCCGGGCCAAGGCCAGGCTTGGGGGCCTTACCGAGCGCTCATTTTTGTTGGTTACCCTGGCCGGGCCGGGCAAAAGCCCGGCTAGGCCCGGGCCAAGGCCAGGCTTGGGGGCCTTACCGAGCCCTCATTTTTGCTGGTTACCCTGGCCGGGCCGGGCAAAGCCCGGGCACTGGGCTAGCCAGAGCTCGGCACCGGGCAAAGCAAAAATCCCGCCAGGCGGGATTTTAATCCCGCCTATTAATAAGAGGGATTTAATCGGTAAAACCCGCCTGATCAGGCGGGATTAAAATCAGGCCGGCCTGGGCCGTCTTGAAGGGCATAACCGAGCTCCCCCTTTGAGAGGGAGCCCGAGCCCGACCCGATTCAAACTAGGCCCGAGTCGAGTCAAACCCTGGCCCGATCGGGCTTTTTAACCACGACTAGCTCACTCAAAGTTAAAAGAAGAAAACATGTGATATTGATGGCCCCGAGAAGACCCACTAACCAAACTCTTACTAGCTTGCAGGGACAGTCTCACTCGAAGACAGGTTGAAAGAAAAATACATGATATCGATGATCTCAAGTAGACCCGCTAACTAGACTATCACTAGCTAGCAGGATCAAAGACTCACTTCGAGGCAGGTTGAAAGAAAAATATTTGATATTATTGGCCCTAAGCAGATCCACTATCTAGGCTCTCACTAACTGACAGTGCCAAGGGCTCACTCGGAAGCAGGTTGAAAAAAAAATAAGTGATTGAAGGCGCTGAGCAGACGCGCTAACCAGGCTCTCTTTAACTGGCAGGGCTAAAGAATCACTTGAAGGTAGGTTGAAAGAAAAATATATAATATCAATGACCCCGAGCAAACCCGCTGATCAGGCTCTCTCTAATTAGCAAGGCTTAAAGCTCACTCAGTGATAGGTTGAAGGAAAAATATGTGGTATCGATGACCCAGAAAAGACCCACTAACCAAGCTCTCACTAACTAACAAAACCGAAGGTCCACTTGGTGGCAAGGTTTAAAGAAAAATGTATGAAATGGATGACCCCGAAAAGACTCTTAAAGATCACTTAGTGTTAGGTTGAATATAAAGAATACATGGAGGAAAAAGGGCAGGGCACTTTCTGCCAAATTAAAAATTCGGGACACATTTGCCAAAATAATATTTCTAGGGTGCTTTTTACCAATTACTCAAAATTGATTTTATACAAAAACACAAATTTAAAATTGGCACAAAATGAAATTCAAACACTAACTGTACTCTACATATTGTGATGACTGATGATTCAGATAATACAATAATACACATAGAATCAGTACAGGGATGAATTTCCAAATTTCTATAATGTATGAAATGCTTGTGATTCAAATGAAATCTCCAAAGTTACTTCATTCAAATTCTCTTGTCCTTGTATATTACACCCAGCAATTTTGACTGTTTTCTCCACTTGTTTTTTCAACCATTCTTTTGTGAATCAAAATTTACTCCTATGATGCAAACAAAATTAAAATCTTAAAACCTTCTCATAAATTCATATTTAATCATACCCAAACATCAAGTGTGCTCAATTGAAACAAACAGTTCGCACCTTCCAAAATTACTTTCAAACAATGATTAAAAATAAAACAAGCATAAAACTTTATAACCTATTTAACCTCCCCAAGCCAAAACATTATCAGTACATTAAGCAAGCTGATTCTGAATCAATCTAATTTTCTTGAAGCTGAATCAATCTAATTTCCAGTAGCAACAACAAAAACAGCCCGAACTCCATCACAATACTCAACGGAGAATAAAAAATACAATGCATCCAAACGAAGATTAAACAGCACATCCACTCAATAATACAACCTCTACAACAATCTGTACACAAATTTATAATAAAATTATTAAGGTACCAGATAATTACTCAATCGCAAACACTTGGAAGAAGAACCAAACGAACAATTCAACTTAACAAGAATTTCAACGTATAGCCCCTTAACTAGAGGAAACAAAAAAATGAACCTTGCTTGTTCCCTCGAAGCAGACAGGCGCCAGCATATTGTGAGCGTTAAGAAAGGGAGACTTTTCCAGACGCTGGAAGAGGCCCTTAACACCGTCGCCAGAGAGGAGGAAGAGGAAGCAAAATCAAAGAAATACCTGCGACCTCTATAGCAGACGCTGCAACGTGGAGGCCCAAAATCGATCAGTTTTGGTCGGTTTGGGGGATAGGGTTCTCTTTCAAAAAACCAAAACCCTATTGGCGTTGTGTTAAAATCAATTCAGTTCTAAAAAAGCGTCAAATGTTTACATATTTATCGAGGCACAAATTTAAAACAAGTTTAACCCTAATTGTTTGAATACAGTATATTAGGTTATAATTTCAATGAAAAAATAGGGTGATTGTTAACCGCAAACCGCTATTTGTTAGCCGCAAACCAAAATTTCGCGCCTTTTCGAAATACGCCTTATACATGCAATTTCAGGAAAAGTGTTCAACACGAAAGTTGTAGATCTCGACGAGATCTACAACTTTCGTGTTGAACACTTTTCCTGAAATTGCATGTACAAGGCGTACTTTGGAAATATGCTCAGATTTTGCGCATTTTAGAAATACGTCCTGTACATGCAATTTCAGGAAAAGTGTTCAACACGAAAGTTGTAGATCTCGTCGAGATCTACAACTTTCGTGTTGAACACTTTTCCTGAAATTGCATGTATAAGGCGTATTTCGAAAAGGCGCGAAATTTTGGTTTGCGGATAACAAATAGCGGGTTTGCGGTTAACAATCACCAAAAATAGTAGCCAGTATCTTATCTATGTCATTTTTCAGATTGACCATTCGTTTGATTGTATTTAATGTAGTAAATGCTTTTAGAAAATCCAATAAAATTACACAATAAGATGATCAATGCCTTAATCACAAAATAAATTTCAAATAGATAATCAGCAAAATACATGCTGGAAATATTGTCTTTTGATACAATGCATCCCAAAAATTTAAAATTGGCAAAATGCACCCGAAATTAGTTTTTTTGGCACCGTGCACACTAGTAAGCAAAAAATGAAAGAGTCAAAATGTACAATCCAGGGTACACATTGCCATAAAATGGCCAAAATGTACACTCTATGGTACACATTGCCAAAAAAAACCACTTTGAGGGGTGCATTTTATCAATTTTAAACTTTCGGAATGCATTTTATCAAAAACCGATATTTCCATGATGCACATTGCTAATTTAATTTATCCAAAATAGATTATGTGGGATCTACTAACACAACATGGATCTGATGGAAGATGTTGAGCACAGATGTAACACGAAATTAATTAGCATATAATACGTGTAACGATGAGCTCAGTTTCTATCCCAGGCATGTAACCGTACCCACCATTGATTATCGATGGTTACTTGACTAAGCCTGGTATTATCTTGGTTCAGATCAAAATATCAAAAGTATGAGAAACGAAGCAAAATACATAGGAATCAAATCTTTTTAAAAAAACAAAAAGCAAGGACCGTGAAAGCTTGAGAATCTGCTCGTTGAACATCTGAACGCTGACGAATCGGTATGGGAGAGAAGGAGACAGATGAATTTCTTCGGTAAGAGAGTAGATAAGGATTCAAAGAATCAAAAAAAAAAAGCGAGAATCATGATACGGAGATCTGAAAAGGATAGTGTTAATCCACACCGGCGCTGGAGTGGCAGCCGACGATCGAAGGTGGGTTTAGAGCGTGATGGAAGCCGTATAAATAATAGTGTCGGGGGCGGCCGGGAGAAGTGGCAGGGTTAGGGTTTTCAATATGCACGGATGCTCTAATATGCTAACTAGAAGGATGCTCATGGCCGTTTGATGAGAATCGGATGGTTGCCTACAAATAAAAAATAAAATTAAGGAGTGGGGTTTTATTTGATTCTTTTGTCACGGCATTAGGTTCACGGGCAACTCAGAATTGGCTCAATTAGTTCCACTCAAAAATTAAGAAATGATTCTAATTTCATTTTTTGGTGAATTGGAACTGATTTATGTACCTATATGTATTTGAATTGAAAAGCTTGGTTTAACACTTGTTCTATTTTTTGTTTGAACATTTCCTTATATATATAAGGATTTCTAATGATTGAATAAAAAATTTGTAAAATCAATAGTTCCATCTTAATGAAAATATTTGTTAGAACTTAAAAAACGGGTCACAAGAGTTTGGGACTAGAGGGTTGCTCGAGGTTGCTGATCATGTGGTTTAACACCACAGATCGAACGGTAAGAGCAAGAGAGAGAGAGAGAGAGAGACTGGATCGTCTACAAAGAAGACTCATGTGCTGCTGCGTGGAAGTGTCATCACACACCCGAAAGTCTTTAGAAAATTCCTCTCCTAAAATCAAGAGTTGAGCAAAACACAAGGAAGACACAAATTTGGCAAAAGAGAAGCTTGGGGAGAGGGCAACGTGCATTTTCTTGTACCTCTAAGGTCCTATTTATAGACAATCCAAGGAGGATATTGATCTATGAATAGCCACCCCTGCAAAACACCTAAGACGTATAACATGTGAGAGGACCTCAACAAGATGATTGGTGTTTCTTAAAATGACCTCGCTACTGTGAAATTGGTCTTATCGGCTTGTTGCATCGAGATGTAGAGTCTCGCTACTGGGTGACTTCACAGGAGACATCGCCTATGGACGAGGACTTAGGGGGTCTTGTTGATAGGTCTATCTTGATAGTTGTCTCGTGTATGGGCGAGATCTAAGGAAAAATCGCTCTTACGATTACCTTCTAAGGTTCTTTTATGGGGCTTCTACTAACTTTGTCAGTTATCTATTTGTTGATGTAGCATGGCTGGGCATAACCTCAACGAATATGGGTTGTACACAATTTTCACTCTTTACCAGTTTTTAGAGAGCTCGGAAAGAAACAACAAACCCTTTTGCGACAAGTTGCGACCTTAGGAATGATCTCGCAGGTTGTCATGTTGCAAACTCTCAACTTCTTATAAATAGGGGAAAGGGACGCCACTTAGAAGTGCTTCTAAATGCAAATTGGTGAGATGTCTTTTGTCTTATTTTTAGTACCTACGAAAGTCGCACTTCTCATGAAAGCCTTAAAGCAACGTCCTCCTGGGTTTGGTAGACACCAAAAATTTAACACCCCATGTTTCTCATGTTTGAAAATAACAAAATTTCTAGTTACTGGAAGCTACCGCCCGACAATAGCTAGGTATCGCCAGTGGTAACAGACGTCAGTAACAGGCATCGAGTAGTAGGTGTTAAGTAACGAGCATCGAGTTGTTGGCATTGAGAACCAGAGGAGTAGGGATGCTACCGTCAGGCGGTAGCGATACCGCTGGCGATAACATGTCACGTGTCGGATAAGACTGAGGTAGTCGTTAAGCAGCAAAGCGACGCTTATTGGGTCAAGCGACCACTGCCTAAGCTACCGCCAAACGATAGCTTAGGCGGTAGCAAATTTAAAAAGAATGGTCAGTTAAATCGTGGCCATCCATTGCTTTTGTCCTGTATATCAAATCGCTGAGATTTGGCCCGTGAGTATTAAGGGTCAGCGGTGGGAAAACTCTTCTCATTTCTCTTTCATTCCCTCTTTGTCTCTCAGTCACTTTATCTTGGACCGTGGGAAAGAAAGAGAGGAAGGAGAATGCTGGTTCATTCCTCTCGAAGTTCTTGGAAGGAGTTCATGTGGTCGGATTCACGAGCTGAGGTTGGATCTGTGGAGAGGAAGGTGCTGCTAACACTTCCATCCAGATCTCTAGCAATTTCATGGCTCCTAAACGATTGATAAGGGTAACGATCTTACTTCTTGGATAAGCAAAGTCCTTATTTGACATATACATGGAAACCCTCACCAATTGGTGAAGAACGAGAAGTTTCCAACGAGTTGATCAGTGATTAGGAAGCATCTGTGTACACCTGGAATCCCTCCTTCCTTGATGGAAGAGCAAGGATGGGAGCCGAGGTGAGATGATCCTTCAGTTCCTGGAAGGCAGATTCGCATCGAGGCGTCCAGATAAAAGGGGACTCCTTCTTCGTCAGAGACGTAAGAGGGAGGGCAATCTGAGAGAACCCCTTTACGAACTTCCGGTAGTAACCGGCAAGTCCCAAGAAACTTCGAACATCCGAGGCCGACTTTAGTGGTGGCCAATCCCGTACTGCCTGGACCTTCGCCGGATCCACTGCCAGACCTGCTCCACTGATGACATGGCCCAGAAAGGCCAACTCCTTTAGCCAGAACTGGCACTTGCTGTACTTGGCATACATCTCATGCTCACGCAGCTTCTCCAAGGTCAAGGCCAGATGTCTCGCGTGCTCCTCCTCCGTCCTTGAATAGATAAGGATGTCGTCGATGAATACGATAACGAAGACGTCCAGATACTCTTCGAACACCCGATTCATCAGGGTCATGAATGCGGAGGGTGCATTCGTGAGCCCGAACGGCATCACTGTAAATTCGTACAAGCCGTATCTGCTGCTGAAGGCCATCTTCGGGATGTCCTCCTCCTGAATGTGAAGCTGGTAGTACCCTGACCTCAGATCCAGCTTTGAGAACCAATGGGCTCCCTCCAGCTGGTCAAATAGCTCGTCTATCCGTGGTAAGGGATAAGTATTCCGGACTGTCAACCTGTTCAGAGCCCGGTAATCGATGCATAATCGAAGGGTCCCGTCCTTCTTCTTAACGAACAACACCGGAGCTCCCCATGGTGAAGAGCTAGGCCGAACGAACCCGGCCTCCACTAACTCCTGAAGCTGGCTCCGAAACTCCACCAACTCCTTTGGGGCCATTCGATAGGGAGCTCTGGATACCGGCTTAGCCCCCGGTACGAGCTGAATCTGGAAGTCCTTCTCTCGGTGTTGGGGTAGCCCTGGTAGCTTCTCCGAAAACACGTCGGCGAAGTTCCGCACTACTGGAATATCTGCAATGGAGTCCTTGGCCACGACCGCCTCAAAAAGGACCTGATAAACTTCTTTCCCCTGCAGGTGGGCCTTAGCGGCCTACACAGACGATAGTAAGGTACGGGGTGCTGGTATAATACCTTCGATGACAATGAATGAGTCGCCGTGCCTCACGGTGATCCTCTTCGCCACGCAATCGATCTGGGCATGGTTCCAATATAGCCAAGTCATGCCCAGGATCAGATCGTAATCTGGCATCTTCAGAACCGTCGCTGGTGCCTCAAACGCCTTCCCGCCGATCCTCGCTTCCATATTGCAATGAGCAGAGGTCATTATCTCTGATCCATCAGGTAGGCGCACCCTCATCATCTTCCCGGTGAATGGCTCCACACCTGCCAGCCCTTTCACGAAATCCTCCGACACGAACGATTGTGACGCACCAGTGTCGAAGAGGGTGTGAGCGGGCTTGCCGCTAACGAAGACTATGCTTGGGGTAATTAAGTGTCTTAGTATTCTTGTTGCAGTTGTCTTTTCTTAATTTCTAACCAGGTTATGTCTAGAATACAAGTTTATATGAAGAAAATTTAAAAGTACTGCCATACCTGTGATCACCTGCTCCGGGTTCCGGGTCTGTGTCAGGTCTAGAGCATACACCTGCTCCCTCTCTAGCATGCGGCCTCGATCCTGAAATCCTCATCCTCGGTCCTGTCCTCGTCCGCCAAACTGTCGGGGAGGTAGAGCGCCCTGATGTGCTGGTGGGGGTGCTGATAGTTTAACTTTCAAGGCAGCCTAAACACCTAGAGGGGGGGGGGTGAATAGGTTCTGCTTTACTTATAAAAACTTCTAGGCAGAATTCAATTCAATAGCTAACACAATTTACACAGCAATCACAGAAAATAAAACATCACAGATTGCACAATGTTTTATAGTGGTTCCCCAAGGTTTGGGTACATCCACTTTCCCCCTTCACCTATCTAGCAGTATGCTAGATTCGGCCAAACTTCCACTTATCTCAGATCAACAGATCCTACAACTCAGAACCCAACTGGTTCCTACAACTCAGGCACAACTGCCCTACCTCAGCCTTGCCCCAAGGCCTACAACTCAGAGAATATCCTTCTCCTATACTCAGGCAAACTGCCCTACCACTCAGAGTTCAACACTCCTACACTCAGCCTTTATAACATAGGCTTACAACTCAGATCTGTGTAAACAAATCCTACAGAAATATAGAAAAGATTATTAATCTGTCTTGCCAAAGTTGAGAGAGAAAAGGCTAAGACAATTCTTGATCAGCTGATGCAATCAACTGTATCTGAGCCTTCTTCAAGGCTTCTTGAAAATGAACTTAGCTGAGTTGATTCCAAACAGCTTCTTGAGAATCCACTGGTGGTTTCTTTCTTCTTCTTCTAATTCAGGCTTGATCTCTCTCTATCCAGCACTTTGAAAGATTCTTCTGAATTCTGATTAGAACTCTTCTTAGATCTATCCTTAGATAGTCTTCTTAGATCTCCCGGAGAAGATCTTCTTAAGTGCCTAGCACTTTCTTGAAATGAATTGGATCGTAATCCTTCTCAACTTTTTGATTCTCAACAATGTTTTTCAACAGTTGCTTTCTCCTTCTGAATCCATCTATTTATAGACATTCTTCATGGTAACCGGCTGATCCGGTTTCTAACCATTTTCTGACAAGTCTGACAGCTTCAGTTAACCGGTGGTAACCCACAGCTGTCAAGTCCTCAAACAAGTCCTGTGCCTTAGTCTTGAACCACAAGTTGTTGACACAGTCTGTCAGAAAGTGTCGAGACCATCTGTCTAACTGTGTCGACACAACTGACTTTGGTGTCGACACAGTCTTCAGTGATGTCGACTAAGTTGCCTTTGAGTCGACACAGCTTCTTCTGAAAATAACTTGGTCTTGACTCTTCAGTGTGTCGACACAAGTCCTGTGTGTCGACACAGTTGTTGTAGAATCATAACTTAGTAAGTGTCGACACAGTCTTCAGGTGTCGACAAATTCATTTCTTAAATCTGCTTTAATGTGTCGACTTAATCACAATGTGTCGACACATTCTGCTGGTGTCGACAAACTTGAGGTCGACTATTTTCTTCTGTGTCGACACATTCAGCTGATGTCGACAATCTTGAGATCGACTATATTCTTCTGTGTCGACACATTCTCCCAATGTTGAGGTCGACGCTTTTCATCTGTGTCGACACAAATTCCCAGAGTTGTGTCGACTCTTTTCTTCTGTGTCGACACAAATTCCCAGTGATGTGTCGACTTACTTCTTCTGTGTCGACACTTTTTCCCAGTGTAGTTGTAGACTAACTGCTATGTGTCGACACTGCTTCCCAGTGTTGTGTCGACTCTTTTCTTCTGTGTGTCGACACTGCTTCCTCTGTGTCGACACTTGGACTTAGAATTTTTCTGCATACTTTATCAATTCTTCACCTGCACATGTCAACTTAAAACAACATCAAATACACCTTGATGTATATCATTGAGCTAGGTTGGGCTTCTTCAAATCAGGTACACATTTTCCAATGTACCCAACAATCTCCCCCTATTTGGAGAAGTCATAACCCCTATAGCCAATGATATACACCATTTATAAACAGTACTAAATAATGATTAATGACATAACATGAATACTTAATATAAACAACACATAAAAAAAATTTTACCACAGAATGCACATTATAATATGCCAAACAACATTTTGTTTATAACTGGGTAATGTTGGATTACAATGTTTTACATTTAATGATTACATCACAACATTACAAAACACTATAAAAGAACTTAAAACATAATCAGGATTGATCAGGCTCTCTAATTATAATCCCTTTGCCAGATTGAATTGTAGCTGTCACAGGAGCTTCTGATTCTTCAGCTATCTTCTTTCCTTTAAGATCAGCTTTCTTCTGAGCTTCTTCCTTGATCCTTTGCCTTTCAAAATAATGAAAAGGCTTAGGGAAGTATTTGCTTGGCTCCTTAGCATCTGATGGCAGTCTTCCCAGCTTGGCTTTCCTTCTGAATTGAACTATTGCTTCTTGTCTTGCCTCATACTTCTGCCATTCTATTTCATTGTACCACTTGCCTCTCTCATGAACTTTATCTTGTACAGCTTTCCATGCAGTGAGTATTATGTTCCTTGAAGTAGGACTCCACTGCTCATAATCTGGCTTCAGTACAGCCTGCTCTCTGAATTTCTTCTTTGCTACTAGAGCATCTTGCTGTTCTTTTAGAGTAGCCTCAGGCTTATCAACCTTTCCAAAGACAATATTAGTAACCTCCTTTGGAGGACTATACATTCCTTGAACCTTCTGATCAATCATGTCAAAATCTGGAGGGGGGTAAATGACTTGGGCAACCTCAGGTTGAGTGCCTTCAAGTAGATTTGATTGTATTCCTGATTCAGCGACCATAGCATCATCACACAATGGGGGATATCCTAAAGTGGCTCGAATGCTATTGGTCACCCATTTGGAGTGCTCTGAGCCTGCATGTATTAGCATCCTCTCCCCCTTTATGGCTTCTCTAGATACATGATCTCTTAGATCTTCCTTTTGAAATCGGATTTGGCCATCCAAATAATTTACACCGTCTTTAAAAAATGGTTTTAACTTGTTAAGCTTTTCAGATATTTCTTTTTGAGAGGTGGAGATGGCAGTCTTAACTGAAGCAATGGCAGCTTGAAAATTCTTATCAAATTCGTCCCTTTCTTTGGTTCTATCGGCAGGCAGACCTGGACCAATCTTGTTTACTTCCTCAATGATCTTATTATGAGATTCAGTTAAATTATCATTCATTCTAAGCTGGTTTTCCAAAACATAACTTTGCTTCAAAGCAATGTCATCCACCTTTGTAGTGATAGCCTCCTGTTGTTTAGCTAGATAAACCACAGCATTGCCACCCTTGTGGAAGCAATCTGTCATTTCAGTTTTATGCAAGTTGACCTGAAACTGGATGGACTTGATATCCTGAGCTAAGTCAAACTGAAGTGACTTGCTATTCTCATCAACATACTTTTCCATAGCCAACCTTTGTTCATCCAATTTTACTTGTAGATCTATCATAAATTTGTTGTAATCAAAGGCTGGAGATACTTGTAGAGGTGTGGTCTGTAAAGCCTGCTTATAATTCTTGCTTCTTCTCTTGAAGACAACAAGTTTTCTTTTCTTTGCCACCCTGGCATCTTCAGTTTCTGTTTCAGATGAAGTATCTACATGAATTCTTTCTTGAGGATGATGAATTGTATCTGTTCCAGGGGTCTGTTGCTCAGCTTCAACATCCACTGGCTCACCCTCAACCTGTGGCTCAACTTCAGCTTCCTGCTCAATGTCCATACCTATGGACTTCTCAATATCTGGTCCACCTCCTACTTTATCAGCAGTAGTATCAATATCAGGGAATAACTCCTCCATAGTAAATTCCAGTTGAGCTGTAACTTCTGCAACAGTTAAATCTTGAGACAAGTTTAACTGTGCTTCCTCTTATACTTGCACTTCTGTACTTGTAGTATCTGGAGTAGGAGTGGACACTAGCTCCCCCTGAACCTGTGCAGTAATAAGAATATGAGCAATGTCTTTTATAGTAAAATACATTAGCTCCCCCTATACCTGAGCAGGAGTAGATACCTTTGGAGCAAGAGTGGAAACTGGCTCCCCCTGCATCTGTGCAGGTGTTGACACTTCCTGGACAACAGTTGTGTCTGGCTGATCTTCAACCTGTGTCCTCAGGGGGTCTTCTTGTAATTGTTCAGATTCTTGATTCTGTGTAGGGGTTTTCACAGGGGTGTCTGGCCTGCTCTCTTCAGGCACATCCTTGGATAGTACCCTATCCCACCTTGAGAACAATCTCATATCCATTCTTCTCATATGATTAATCTTACACCCTTGCAATTGCTGCAGCACTTCAGGAATCACTCCAGTGAGGTACAGGCTCATGATCCTAGCCATGTTAGGCTTCTTGATTCCTTCTTTGATCTTGTCAAAGATCACCCCTGACCAATCAGTAGGAATAGTAAAAACAATCCTGGTCATCAGGCTGAACATATAGGCAGAAATCCTATCATGTCCACCTGTCTTGCAGAGGATTACTTTCCCAACTACTTCTGACAAGAACTTCCCTTGCTGATTCATACCCTTCCTGTTGAATGCAGCTCCAATCTTCAATCCTGAGTCAAGTCCACACCATTGAAGGGCTTCCCTTGTCTTAGATATAGGAACTTCCTCTTCATTCTCAACTACTTGCAATTGAAAGATCTTTCTTATACTTCTTTGATTAATCTTCACCTTAGTCCCTTGAACAGTGGACTTAATCTTGAGGCCAGTAGAGTGGACTGATGCAGAGATAAAGAACTCGTGCACCTCCTTCTTCCAGATTTTAGTAGGTTGTGAGATGAGAAATTCTAACCCTGACTCAGAGAGGAGGGTGATAACTCCTTGGACATCTGGCGGCGCCTCTGCAAAGGCCTAGCGCACCAACTCATATCCTTCATTGATGTTATCTTCAATCTTTGGCGCCATCGTTTTGTCGAGAAAGCTTGAGAGAAGAGAGAAAGATAGACTGTCGACACAGGGTTTTAGTCTCGAAAACCTTGGAAGCGTGTCGACAGAATGAGATTTTGACCTATTTATAGCCGCAGTTGAAAGAAGTTCAAAAGGTGCCAAAAACAGTCAAAATGTGTCGACACAGACGGAATGTGTCGACACAAACTTCTACCGTCTCGACATTACTTCAGCCTACTATGTGTCGACACCAATTTGTGGTTATGTCGACACCTTAGATAAACAGAAATTCTGTGTCGACTCTAAGGATAAGTGTCGACACATATTCTGTAAGTGTCGACACCATTTTCCTGGTTGAGTCGACATTATATTTCTGGTTAAGTCGACAATATAACTCTTAAGTGTCGACACATATTCTCTGTGTCGACACAATATTTCTGACTTGTCGACATAATTTCTCTGAGTCGACACATTACTACTGAATGTGTCGACACATTCTTACTTAGCCAATTTCTGTAACTTCAATGTGTCCTTTTTAACACTTGATTATGTTGTTGTTATTACCTTTACTTATTTATATGCCACTTCAATTGCATTGTTAATGATTTTGTTAATACATTAATCAATGGTTAACATACCTAATTCAATTTTGAATTTATTGAATTTGGTTTCATCTAAAGGCTTAGTAAACACATCTGCTATTTGATAATCTGTTTTTACAAATTCCAATGAGATGTCTCCTCTTTCTACATGTTCTCTAAGAAAATGGTATTTGATTTCTATATGCTTAGTTCTACTATGAGAACTGGGTTATTAGCAATAGAAATAGTACTCTTTGAATCACATAAAAGGGGTGTTCTACTTACCTGAATACCATAATCCTTAAGCTGATGCTGCATCCACAATAGCTGTGCACAGCAGCTTCCAGCAGCAACATACTCTGACTCAGCTGTGGAAATTGCCACACTGGTCTGCTTCTTACTACTCCAAGATATTAGTCTTCCCCCCAGGAATTGACAAGTACCTGTAGTACTCTTTCTATCCTCTCTACATCCTGCAAAATCTGCATCTGAATAGCCTGTTAGTAGAAAATCTCTATTCCTAGGGTACCAAAGACCTAGAGTAGGAGTGCCCTTAGATATCTCAGAATCCTTTTGACTGCAGTATAATGAGATTCTTTAGGGCAGGCTTGGTACCTAGCACAGACACATGTAGCATACATAATGTCAGGTCTACTAGCAGTGAGATATAGTAGAGACCCAACTATTCCTCTATACAATGATTCATCAACAGGTTTACCTGCCTCATCTTTGCATATAGGCATACTTGTTCCCATAGGAGTTCTCATGGAGGAGGATGACTCCATACCATATTTCTTAATTAATTCTTTGGTGAACTTAGACTGGGATATGGACAATCCATCATCAGTCTGTCTTACTTGGAGTCCCAAGAAGAACTTAAGTTCTCCCATACTGCTCATCTCAAATTTCCCTTGCATAAGTTTGGCAAACTTTTTACAAAGGTTGTTTTCAGTAGATCCAAAGATTATGTCATCAACATAGATCTGGACTAAGATGATCTTTCCTTTGGATTCCCTAAGGAATAGAGTTTTGTCTATCTTTCCTCTTGAGAATTTATTCTCAATGAGGAAGGTAGACAGGGTTTCATACCAAGCCCTTGGAGCTTGTTTTAACCCATACAAAGCTTTCCTAAGCTTATACACAGAATCAGGTTTAAGAGGATCTACAAAACCTGATGGCTGCTCTACATATACTTCTTCTTTAAGATCACCATTCAGAAATGCTGACTTCACATCCATCTGGTATACTTTGAAGTCTTGGTAGGCTGCATAGGCAAGGAACATTCTGATTGCCTCCAGCCTTGCTACTGGAGCAAAGGTTTGATCAAAGTCAATCCCTTCTTCCTGCCTGTATCCTTTTGCAACCAATCTTGCTTTATTCTTTACTATTATTCCACTTTCATCTAGCTTGTTCCTATAGATCCACTTAGTGCCAATTATGTTGTGGCCTCTTGGTTTAGGAACAAGCTCCCAGACTTTGCACCTTCTGAATTGATTCAGCTCCTCTTGCATAGCATCAATCCAGTGCTGGTCTTGGATAGCTTCTTCAAACTTCTTAGGTTCCATTTGGGACAAGAAACTAGAATGCAAAACTGTGCTTTGATTTCTGCTTCTAGTTTGAACTCCTTGTCTTGGATCACCAATTATCTGATCAGTAGGATGATCTCTTAGATATCTTATAGCTGGAGGTAGATTCCCTTCAGGTTGAGCATCTCCAGCTTCTTCATTCTGCTGTTCCTCTTGGTTTTCATCAACTTCCATTATCTCTTGTACTCCCCCTGGACAGCAGCCTTCATTTTCCAATGCTCCATCTTCCTTTGAAGCTTCAGCAATGGAGAGCTTGTCCATCTTCTTGCTTATACCTGTTGAGTCATTTGATCTACAAGACAACTCACAATTGATTAATCTTGTTTCATCAAATACAACATGCACTGATTCTTCAACAACTTGAGTAGTTAAGTTGAAGACTCTATAGGCCTTACTATTTGTGCTGTACCCAACAAATATCCCATCCTGGGATTTGGCAGCAAACTTAGTCAAATATGACTTGCCATTGTTAAGTATATAGCACTTGCAACCAAAAATCCTAAAATAGGATAGATTTGGTTTTCTGCCTTTCACAATCTCATAGGGAGTCTTTCTGTGGCTTTTGGTGATAGAAGCCCTATTGATGACATGACAAGCAGTGTTAACTGCCTCAGCCCAAAAATATTCTGGGAGAGAGGTGTCACTCAATAGAGTTCTACCAGCTTCAATTAATGTTCTATTCTTTCTTTCAGCAATTCCATTTTGCTGAGGTGTTCTAGGTGAGGAGAACTCTTGGAAAATCCCAAAGTCTATACACAAGTTTGTTATGCTTTCAGATTGAAACTCAGTACCATGGTCACTTCTGATTTTGACCACTGTACTATTCAGTTCATTCTGAATTTGCTTTACAAAATTAAGTAATACACTTGGGGTTTCAGATTTTTGTCTCAGAAAGAACACCCATGTAAATCTAGAATAGTCATCTACAACCACTAGAGTGTAGACCTTCCTACCTAGACTGTGAACTGGCATAGGACCAAAAAGATCCATATGCAAGAGGTATAAGCACCTCACAGAATCCTTGTTTTCAAGGCTTTGAAATGAGGTTTTTGTCTGCTTGCCCTTTTGACAAGCTGAGCATACCCCTTCCTTTATACACTTAACTTGAGGCCCATTCCTCACTAGTTCTTTACTAAAGAGTTGGCCAATTGTCTTGTAGTTTAGATGAGCCAATCTCTTGTGCCACTTAACACAATGAGAAGCATTGTCATCAGCTACAAGACAAATGGGGGAAGCCTTATTCTCACATTCAAAATTAAGGCAATACACATTTCTCTTCCTATACCCAGTCAATATGATCTCTTGATCACTTGACCTTTTGATATGACATCCATCCTTACCAAATGAAATGTCATATCCTAGATCACTCAGCTGGCTTATGCTTATTAGATTATGTTTCAAACCTTTTACATAGGCCACTTGGGTGATAGTAATTAGGTTAGAAGAAATGTTACCAAACCCTTTGATGACTCCTTTTTCAGATCCACCAAAGATCACTTTATGTCCATCTTTGACAGATGAATACTCCTTCAGCAGCCCCTTTGTTCCAGTCATGTGCCTGGAACAACCACTATCCAAGTACCATATAGGGGCATGGTTACTTGGATTCACCTGCAATACAGAATTACTTACTCTTAGAACCCAAGTAAGTCTTGGGTCCTTGGTTCAGGTTAGCATTAATAAAGTTATCATAACCTCTTCTAACAGGTAGACTCTTATTCTTTATAACACTTGTGTTATACCAGCAGTCCAATGCAAAATGGCCCCTCTTGCCACAACACCAACATTCAAACTTATTGTATCTAGATCTAGATACATCCTTGTCAGAAGAATTTCTGTTCATTGCTGGTGCTGTTGCAACTTCACCTACTGATTTCTTAAAACCATTGGGTTTATGACCATAGGTAGGCCTGCTTGCCTTAACACCCTTGTTCTTCAGAACATTTGTCTTAATATGACCTTGAATGTCTTCATGATCATATATGTTAGAAGGCACTTTCTCCTTACTAAACTTTATGGGGACTGAAAGGTTTAGTGGCTGAATAGGGGCTTTGCCTTTCCTCTTGAATCTGCCAGCCCTGGAGTTACCTTTAAATCCTAATCCAGCCTTACCCTTCTGAGTGACAAATTCATCTATCAAGGGTAAGACAGATTTTGGCTTAGAGTAACTAGCCACTAAATCCCTTTCAATTCTAAGTCTGGCCTCCAGACTCTTTACTTGATCATTAGTATAATTAATTGTGCCCATCTGAATAATAGTTATATTCTTCAGCTTGGCAATTTCATTTAATTTTTGATCAAGGACTTTTTCTAACTCAGTTGTTGCTACCCTTAGTTCAGCAATTTCCTGAGTCTGTGTTTTAACCAGGTTCTTGCTTTTCTTAAGGGCCTGCAACAAGTCCCCATACTTGTCTATCAATTGATAGACATCTCCTTCAGATCCAGATGCATCTTCATCACTTGATGCAGATGTAGCTGATTCTTCATTTGTACTACAAACAGATGTACAGGAAGGACAGTTTACCTCATTAGGACCAGACTGATTCTGGCATATGTCCTCTTCTGATCTTGTCATCAAACCCATGCATTGATGTTCATTGATGGAGTCTAGCAACTGCATAAACTCTTCTTCCTCAGATGCAGCATATAGTCCAATATATGCTTCAGCTTCAGATCCTGATTCTGAAGTTGACTGGTCTGACAGACTTTTATCTTTCTTTGCTACAAAGGATTTCTCCTTCTTGCCTTTCTGATAAGTCTTCTTCTTTTCTGAAGATTCCTTCCTTTTGTCAGGACAATCAGCCACTACATGTCCAGGCCTATTGCAACAATAACAGACAATCTTTGAAGTAGTGGCTTTGCTGGGCTTTGATCTACTTTTCTCTTTCCTTGATGACCTTCTCTTCTGATAATAGTCATCAACTTGCTGTGATGTGGAAGGCCTAGACTTCCATTGCTTCTTTTTTAAGAACCTTTGGAATTGCCTAGTGAATGCAGCAAAGTCTACATCTGACTCACAGCTAACTGAACCCTTATCTGAATTTTCAGAACTATCTTCTTCAACTTCCTTAGGAGGAGATGGTGATTTCCTCCTATTCTTTCTGGTGGCTTCAGCATTAAATGCCACAGTCTTTTCTCTATGCTCTCCTCTTGAGTTTCTTTCCTCCTCCTTCCTTACCATAAGTTGCATTTCATAGGATAGCAACTTTCCAAACAGGGTTGGAGGAGATATCTCAGCCAATTTAGCCACTTCTCTTATGGCACAGATCTTTGTATCCCAATCCTTTGATAAGGATCTTAAGAATTTGTCATTCAGTTCATAGGTACTGAAGACTCTTCCATAGGATATTAGCTCATTCACAATTCTATAGAATTTCTTATAGCACTCAGTTATGCTATCAGATTTTCCTTTTCTAAAGCTTTCATACTCCTGATTTAGCATAGACTTTCTATCCAGCCTTACTTCTTCAGATCCCTCCATGTAGACAATCAATGTGTCCCACATCTCCTTGGAGGTCTTGCAGTGAATCAGATTCTGAAATGTTGAATCATCTATGGCACTGACAATGATGTTCTGTGCCCTTTTATCCATGGTTGCCAAGATGATTTCATCCTTGGTCATTTCTGAATAAGTCTTTGGTATTTGGATATTTGCATCAAGAACAGATATCTTCATTGGAGTGAAGGGCCCTTCCTGTACTGTGATGTAAATCCTTGGGTCAGATGCTTCCATAAACAATCTGACTCTCTCTTTCCAGATCCCAAAGATTTCCTTCTTGCATATGGGTAATTTCATAGACCCTAGCTCCTTATGATTCTCTTCAGAACCCATCTTCTTGAATCTTGAATCTGCCTTTCAGATCTACCTCAGACTATTAAGTCCTTTTTGAGGAACCTCCCTCTGATACCACTTGATAGTTTAACTTTCATGGCAGCCTAAACACCTAGAGGGGGGGGGGGGGTGAATAGGTTCTGCTTTACTTATAAAAACTTCTAGGCAGAATTCAATTCAATAGCTAACACAATTTACACAGCAATCACAGAAAATAAAACATCACAGATTGCACAATGTTTTATAGTGGTTCCCCAAGGTTTGGGTACATCCACTTTCCCCCTTCACCTATCTAGCAGTATGCTAGATTCGGCCAAACTTCCACTTATCTCAGATCAACAGATCCTACAACTCAGAACCCAACTGGTTCCTACAACTCAGGCACAACTGCCCTACCTCAGCCTTGCCCCAAGGCCTACAACTCAGAGAATATCCTTCTCCTATACTCAGGCAAACTGCCCTACCACTCAGAGTTCAACACTCCTACACTCAGCCTTTATAACATAGGCTTACAACTCAGATCTGTGTAAACAAATCCTACAGAAATATAGAAAAGATTATTAATCTGTCTTGCCAAAGTTGAGAGAGAAAAGGCTAAGACAATTCTTGATCAGCTGATGCAATCAACTGTATCTGAGCCTTCTTCAAGGCTTCTTGAAAATGAACTTAGCTGAGTTGATTCCAAACAGCTTCTTGAGAATCCACTGGTGGTTTCTTTCTTCTTCTTCTAATTCAGGCTTGATCTCTCTCTATCCAGCACTTTGAAAGATTCTTCTGAATTCTGATTAGAACTCTTCTTAGATCTATCCTTAGATAGTCTTCTTAGATCTCCCGGAGAAGATCTTCTTAAGTGCCTAGCACTTTCTTGAAATGAATTGGATCGTAATCCTTCTCAACTTTTTGATTCTCAACAATGTTTTTCAACAGTTGCTTTCTCCTTCTGAATCCATCTATTTATAGACATTCTTCATGGTAACCGGCTGATCCGGTTTCTAACCGTTTTCTGACAAGTCTGACAGCTTCAGTTAACCGGTGGTAACCCACAGCTGTCAAGTCCTCAAACAAGTCCTGTGCCTTAGTCTTGAACCACAAGTTGTTGACACAGTCTGTCAGAAAGTGTCGGGACCATCTGTCTAACTGTGTCGACACAACTGACTTTGGTGTCGACACAGTCTTCAGTGATGTCGACTAAGTTGCCTTTGAGTCGACACAGCTTCTTCTGAAAATAACTTGGTCTTGACTCTTCAGTATGTCGACACAAGTCCTGTGTGTCGACACAGTTGTTGTAGAATCATAACTTAGTAAGTGTCGACACAGTCTTCAGGTGTCGACAAATTCATTTCTTAAATCTGCTTTAATGTGTCGACTTAATCACAATGTGTCGACACATTCTGCTGGTGTCGACAAACTTGAGGTCGACTATTTTCTTCTGTGTCGACACATTCAGCTGATGTCGACAATCTTGAGATCGACTATATTCTTCTATGTCGACACATTCTCCCAATGTTGAGGTCGACGCTTTTCATCTGTGTCGACACAAATTCCCAGAGTTGTGTCGACTCTTTTCTTCTGTGTCGACACAAATTCCCAGTGATGTGTCGACTTACTTCTTCTGTGTCGACACTTTTTCCCAGTGTAGTTGTAGACTAACTGCTATGTGTCGACACTGCTTCCCAGTGTTGTGTCGACTCTTTTCTTCTGTGTGTCGACACTGCTTCCTCTGTGTCGACACTTGGACTTAGAATTTTTCTGCATACTTTATCAATTCTTCACCTGCACATGTCAACTTAAAACAACATCAAATACACCTTGATGTATATCATTGAGCTAGGTTGGGCTTCTTCAAATCAGGTACACATTTTCCAATGTACCCAACAGGTGCTCGCCTCACAGGGCAGTTCCTCTTGATATTCCCCGGCTGGTTGCACTGATAGCATACCGGTGGCTGCTCTGCCGTCCTTGGCATTTCTAGCATCTGTATAGGTTGGGGAGCCAATACCCCCTGACTCCTCTGCTCCTACCCAAACTCTTGACGAGGCTGATCCCCGTTCCTTCTCTCCCCAATAACCTGGCCTCGAGGACGGTCTCTACGTCCTCCAATCACTGTATCATCAGCCGGTCTCTTCCGGCTCTTCACTGTAAGCTGATCCGCCTCTCTCTTCTTAGCCATCTCTAGGATCCTGGCCAGACTTCCCTCTGAGACGAAAAGGAGAACCTGTCTCATGTCATCTTACAGCCCCTTATAAAACCTCCTAGCATAGCCAGCATCGTCTAACTGGTAGGCGTCCGCATAGCGGGCCAGGTGAGTGAACTCCTGATAGTACTCCACCACAGTCCTGTTCCCCTGCCTCAACCGCAGGAACCTATCCTCCAGGTCATCCCTCGCCGACTGAGGTACAAAATGTCCCAAGAGCGCTGCTCTGAACTCCTCCCAAGTAATATCAGCGCAGTCCATCCCCGCAAAGGTGGTGTCCAGCTGAGATTTCCACCACCTCTTTCCGTGTGACTCTAAGCAGGAGACTGCCAGAGCGACTGCCTCCTCAGTAGGGCATCGAATCCCTGCCAGCATCTCGTAAATGGTGTCCGACCATTCCTCCGTACGTACTTCAGACTCCGTCCCCAGGTAAGATGGAGGGGAAAGTCCCTGGAAGACAATCATCCAATTGGCCCCGGGGTTTGGCTGTGGAGTCGGGGCTTGCTGAGCTCTAAAGGCCTCCAGAATGGCCGTCAGTGTTTGCCCCATCTCCGTCTGCTGGAACGGGGCTTGAGCCGGCGGAGGCGGGACCACATTTGGAGCCTGGGGTGTCCTCTGCTGCGGTGTAGGGTTCGTCGCAGGCTACAAGTAAAAATTTCATTTGTTAGAGAGCGAATGAATGGAATTTAAGAAGAGTTAGGATGGACTTTCACATGTGATTTCCCCTATGGGCACACCACTGCTTCCGCTGCTAGTTTGTCCGCAAACTAAGCTCGCACGGGGGTGACCCAAGGTTTTTTTTTTTGGACTACTTCTCTTTCGATCGAGGTTTTGCTCTGATACCACTTGTAAGACCCCCTTTTTTTCTTTTTAAACCACCGGGGTCTTAGCCTAGAATTGCCGCTTTGCGGTGGCACCGACTCTCGGGAAGGCAACCACTACAAAACGCCAATTCTGCCGGCCCTTTTCGATCACAAGAGAGAGAAGTAATTAAACATAAAATGTATACAAGTCGACATAAACATGTAAATAAAAGTGAAATCACATCCAGTCCATCAATAGATAATAACAGGAAATAGATAAATGGGCTCGAGCCCAGTACATCAGAGTCCTCACTACAAGTCACTCAACGCGGAAGCTATAAAACTACTAATCACTCACGGAGCTGGTCGCAGGTGCACCGGTGCTAGACTGTCCCATCTCCATGCGCACCGTACTCCGCTGGTGCTGGTCCCTGGACTACTGGTCCCTGTCTCCCATCCGGAGCTCCTGTAATGTTGTGGTTCGAAAACCATTAGTCATAAAGACTAAGCCCTATCATCCCCTACCCCTCCCACCGCGGCTCCTAAGCACCGGGTGGAGAGGAGCAAAGGAAAGCTTCAAAAGTGGATAATAATCAAGCTGGTGACAGGGAGCTAATCTAACCATTATTTAGAGTAAAGTACAACTAACAATCCTATGGTAGTAACTGGTAAAGAAGTGAAGTAGTAAGCATCAAATGTATAAAAGGCAGCTAGAGAATAGTAAGTAAACAAGCAAGTAAATAAGTATGTAACCTTAACTTATATGAATGCCCATACAAACTTATAAGTTAAGGGATCTTCTGCAAGGCTCCCATCGTATAAAAAGTCCCATACCGATTTATACATTGGGGTGCCGGTTGTATGCAATTATGAGTGTAGTGATATGTTATGCCATGATTCATGCAAGTGCAACTCACGCACACGACTCTATGCGCACAGACCTTTAGTTCCCCCTGTTCAGGCAGCTAGCTTCACTCCCAGGAACCTCCGTAGTGGCAAACGGAGACAGTGGGTCGGGCCCCCCACTCCTAGGCGGGTATCCACACTACCAGGCCTAGCCCTTCCGTACGCCCCTAGAAGAACACAACCTAGAGTATCCGCGTACTACTGCTGGCTGTACCCACCAGACTTTCTTTGGCTAAGTGTCTCACACCGCCGAGTCAACGTACCGATGTCGGTGTGAACGACTATCAGATACCGAAGACCCATCACCTTTATCCTGTACTCCAACCCTCGAGCCCTCGGCCCCCCAGACAGTCCCGTCCGTGCATCTACCTTCAGAGCTACCGTCTGAATGGCAACCAAACCAATTATTCTACCTTCCTAGCTACCGAGGTGTGTGTATGTGCAACCCTAGTTATACTAGTTGCTCTTTTAATTTTATTATTCCTATGGTTTACGTTAGCCCAGGACTACCCCCGGCATACCCCGTGAAGGGCTCTCAAGGGGCACTAGGAACCAAGACGGCGACATTACGGCCTGAAGTTCCCTTTCGCAAGGCACTTATTGTTATTGGTTGATCTCCCTTAACCCGATCTTCTTTTAGTTACTTTAGATCTAACCCTAGAGTATTAAGACTCTTCCTCTTCTTCCCGGGATGGACGATCTTCCGTCATTCCCGAACGCCACCTAACCTTAACCAGTCTCACACCCTACTTATCCTGACTTCCAATAATGAACTTAATCGTAGCTTGTACTAACCAACCAGCAACTACCAAAATTCCATTTCCCAAGTTCATTATTACTCTAGTTCAGTTTCCGTGGTTTTACTATATGCAGATCATCCTAAGCTATATGAGGTACACAAGGGGAAGTACTCCAAATTATCTTTTGAATCTCCTATAATATTTACTGGAGGTCTACCATATCATAATTTGTCTAAATCCAGAAACTTATAACTTTCCTAATTAATCTGATATTTATTTAATTTTCCCAAAGGATGGGCCACGAGTCATTTTAAACATGAACTACATGATCCTCCTAAGTAATGGCTACCCAAAAATCATGATCATTAAATAACAGCAAGATAACCTCAAATACAAATTTTCAGAATTTTACAGAAAGTATTTAGCCTCTAATTAATTTATCCAGTATAATCACGTTAATCCTACGTAAAGAAGGAAGTACTGAAATTACTCATCGGAAAATTATATAAAAATTACTAATCAGTAGTATGATATAGAAAAGATCTTTGTGCAAAGAATCATAATTTTACCAGCTTGCTAAACACCACTATAGATTTAATCAAATATTCAAGGTAAAACATACTTAATGAAGCAAGCCTTAGAATTAAACTTCCAAAAATCCCATAAAAATTCACAGAGATTTAAAATCCTAATAAACGTTCTCAACTTAAATTTCATCAATTTCCAGGAAGTATGTATTCCATGATAAATTTTCTAAGCAAATCATACAAGCTACTAAATCGTTAATGAAGTATCCAAAATAATGATCTTAAAATTCATAGTAAAATATCCAGAGCTTGTACCATCCCTATAATTCACTCTACCCAAATCTCATCACTTTTCAATGTGATTTAGTGTCATTTCCTATCTCTACAAGTTTTGCACCCTAAACTAGGGTTAGGTTTTTAGGTATCCCAACAGTCTCCAAATCTACTAAGATTTCATCCAGAGAACTATAATGGCCCTATGGTCCTCTTCACCAAATTTCGAGTCACTCCAAGGTCATTTGACCCCATGACCTTCACAAGCCACCAAGATCCATCCTTAGGGTTTGGCCTTGGTTCTTAGGGCAAACTTACCCCGATCCACCTCAAACTCTTTGAGGGGGTGCTAGAGAATATTACTAGCCAGTGGTAAAAATCTCAGCCTCT
The DNA here is from genome assembly GCA_039513925.1 of Platanthera zijinensis. NCBI lineage: Eukaryota > Viridiplantae > Streptophyta > Magnoliopsida > Asparagales > Orchidaceae > Platanthera > Platanthera zijinensis. The sequence goes on along the minus strand of CM077090.1, from coordinate 158,084,457 downwards.
GTTGAGGTGATTTGACCATTCAAATATCAAAAGTGCACCTTTAACCTAAGACCCCTTATTAGGGCAAAACTTAGGTTTGATCATTTCTAATCCAAACCATCTCCAAATGAGATGAAAAATTATACAGAACCTTATGGTAAACCCACGGACCACTCACCAAAATTTGGGAGGGTTTGGAAATTATTTAGCCATCTAATTAAATTAAGCTAGGATTATTGAATTTTCCTAAAAACTATAGAAAAATATTTCCCAAAAATCCTAATTTTTGGATGGTACCTAGATATAGATAAGGTTAGGCCACACCCCAAATTTCAAGTCATTGTGATGACTGGATTGGAGTGGGGAATTTTTCTAAGGTCAGGACACCCTATGGGTAGACCTCACCAAATTGAGTGCCGAGGTCTATCCAGTGGTCCAAAATGCTTGAAACAAATTTTAAAATTCCCTAGACTCCAAGAGGTACAATATTGGTGTTGACCATTTTTCCTGCAGGAGCCTCTAGGTATTTTTCCTAAATTATTTAAAGTGACAGATATTTTCATTCAGAAATTATTTTAAAAATAAAATCTAATTTAATGGCACTGTTCATCTTCTTCTACAGCCCGAAACCAGAGCCCTGAAAACTTAATTTCCTGTAGCTTTTCCAAAGCTATTTCCCGGCCATCCAGCCATCTCCCTGGCCGGCCACCACCACCACCACCTCTGTTGAGGTGAGGGCTATCGTCGGGCAGCGGCACGGCCGTCGGAGAGGCGGTTTCCGGCGAACCCGCCACCACGAAATTTTCGGAAAACCATGGAAACGCTCACCCGATCTGGCTCTTTTGAGCCCGATATCTCTCCTAACGATTTCTAAGATCTATCCGCAGAAGAAGAGGGAGGGGAGAACCTTGTTCGCGGGCTGGAGGCGTGCAGAGCGTCGGGAAGCCATTGGCGCGATGGTGGCGATTTCCTATTGGACCTCACTCTCTCTTTCTATTAAATAATTAAAGACAGAAACGGCTAATAAATATTCCTGCTATACATTCCATAATCATAATTGATTAAGACGTCTGTTACCGAAATTTAAAATCTGGCTGACGTTTCGGCCTTGGTCACGGGCGTGACACATAGATCACCGGCATGACAGGCCCAGGTGGCCAATTCTGGGATCGACGATCGTCGAACTGAGATCGACGATCGTCGAAGGATGGTCACGCCCTTGGTCACGGGCGTGACATGTGGGTCACGGGAGTGACAAGCCCGAATGACCAATTCTGGGATCGACGATCGTCAAACTGAGATCGACGATCGTCGAAGGGTGGTCACGCCCTTGGTCACGGGCGTGATATGTGGGTCACGGGCGTGACATGGTCATGAGGCAAAATCCGTGCTCGGCGATCATCGCGCTGAGATCGACGATCGCTGAAGGTGTCACGCCCTTGGTCACGGGCGTGACACCTGGGTCACGGGCGTGATATGGCCATGATGCAAATTCTACGTTTCGACGATCGTCCCGCTGGGATCGGCGATCATCGAAGGTGTCACGCCCTAGGTCACGGGCATGACACATAGGTCACGGGCGTGACAGGCCCGGGTAGAAAAATTCTGCGCCCGACGATCGTCTCACTGAGATCGACGATCGTCGAAGGAGTCACGCCCTAGGTCACGGGCGTGACGGATCGGTCACGGGCATGACCAACCCGTGACCCGAAATCTCGGTCGATTTATTTCAGTTTTTGGGCTTCCTGGGGTTCTATCACGACCAACCGACTCCTATGGGTCTAGCCGGAAATGGGATGTTACATGCTGGACATGCCCGTGACATGGGCGTGTAAATTTAATCCAACGTGTCACTGAATTCTGGAGCAACATCAGCTGGTCATGCCCGTGTCCTTTGGTCACGCCCCATATCATGCCCGTGATATGGGGGCATGTAATTTTTATTATTGTGGCATGACTTCTTGGTCATCTGGATGTGTCACGCCTATTAGTCACGCCCGTGACCTGATGGTGACGACCATGACTTGGGCGTGTATATGCAATTTTTCTAAATTTGCTCAGCTTCTTCTCCTAATCAGTCATGCAAGCTCCAAATTGTTATTTGCCGCCCATATTATCCTGAAATGAGAAAAGAAAGTAATTAATAACAATATTAATAAAAACTAAATAAAAATTAATTAATTATTAAATAAAATCTATATAAAAATAACTTTAAATATTGCATTGTCAAATACTCTCATACTTACTCGTTTGCTAGTCCCGAGCAAACAACTTTCCATAGGGAGCAGAATAATTTCAACGCTAGAAAAGAAAATTGAACCTATGGAGTAAAATGTGAAGTCTTATGCCTATGTGCGTAGCTATTTTGGTAGGAAAAACCTACTCAGCATACAAATTAGTTATTATTTTTTTAGAATGTGTTTCCACTTATTATTTCTACTTCGAAATTGAAAATCCGGTAAATCCTAAAATTATATTTAGGGAGAAGGCGATGTGTTTAATAAGATCGACATTACACAAAACAAAGATCGAGATAACCTCCAAAGAAATCCATCATTGTCGATGGCCATAGGCTTGCCCTTTCACACTCTCGCCACGACAGTAGTCTAACTTATATGCATAAATCAATAGAACTTAACTAGGTTAAAACGTAAACTTAGGTTTTGGTGTGGATAATCAAAGATAAACACGATGGGTAGACACACCCAAACCTAAAGAGAGCTCGCACAAAATAAATAAACTTGGCTTTAAGAAAATAGCCAACTCTCGAAATATTTTTCTTCTTTCTTGAATCAAACATTTTTCATCATTTTTCTCTCTTTCTTCCTCTTTTAAAGATTTTTCTAATATTTTCAAAAGGAAGGAGAAACTAAATCAGTTCTCTTTGTTTGATAAAAATAGTCACCAATATAAAATAACTCCAAATGACACACAAAGCCTTTTTTAGATAATTATTATCGAGCTTGGACTTAGGTGTATGATTAGGATGCTTTTAGGCCTTGGTGAAATATTTGGTGGAGCTAAAACAAAAGGTAGGGTAATAGACTCAAAGTGATTTAGAAAAAGATAAAAATGTAAGGTTTGGGTGCAAAGGCTCAAACTGGCCAAAATAAATGCATATATCATGTCCATGCTAATAAATTTAACTTATACAAGTCTTGAGAATCGCTAGAGAGCAAGTTCTAGACAACAAGAAAGAATACCCGACTCTTGATTCACTAAATATCTCTCTAGTAAATTTCTACGTACTCACCTAAATTATTTTTTTGATTTTTACCCGTTTAAAAATGAAAGTAGAGTAAACTATTTTCACGCATTTAGAAAAATAAATATCTAATTGTATGCTGAATTTTTAGTTTTACATAAAATTCAACTTACACGTGCACTTGACTAGGAACACAACATGGCCAACAGTTCTACTCTAAAATTCAAAATTCGATTAAAGCATAGAATTTCTAAACACTATGTAAAATTTGAATATTAGGGATTTTTCATGTGAATAAATATAGAAATAATGATTTCTCTAATTAAAAATTAAACCTAATTTTTTTTGTTATTTCTTAGACTTCTCGAGGACTACCCTGTGACGGGTTTGCAAGGTACTAGGCAGTTTTGTGGGATAAAAGCCCAACACGACCCTTTCTAAGAAATTTAATTTTCGATTTTCTAATTTTTTTTGTATTTTTGATTAAAATAAAAAAAAAACAATTTTTTTGTATTTTTAAAGAATTTTTCATTTTTTTTATTTTTAAATAAAAACAGTAAAGGACATTCCACCCCCATACTTAAAAATAAATATTGTCACCAATGATTATATGCCAAGTAGGAGGGGGAAAAGAAAAGAGAAACTAAATTATTAAAAAAGAAAGAAATTAAAAGATAAGCAAGGAGGTGTCTCCCAAGAGCGCTTTTCTTTTTCCCGTCTTTAAGCTTGATGGTTTTGGTTAGGAAAAAGGAAAATAAAAGTTAAAATGAACGGACAACTCCCTTAATTTATGCTTTGGCGAATATGCCAAAGTCGGACGCCCGACTACTCCTCTGCATACTTCTTGATTTTCCTTCTTGCGCTTGACTTGAAAATGTAAATTCAAATCACCTATCCATACCTGAGGTGATTTGAATCTTTGTAGATGAGAGGCAAATGGATCGGGGACAACGTTTGATTGCAACAACTCATCTTCTTCCTAAAAAATCATTAGTGCAAGAAAAATAAAAAATAAACGCGTCAGATAAATTTTCGCAAGGAGGAGGCACTTGTGAAACTATAAGATCAAGCTAAGGTTGTTTATTTTCTAAAATAAAAGCATTATCCGAAAATTCATTTAAAAAAAATCATTAGGAACATCATTTTCATGAATTTAGATTCTTAAATATTTATAAGTTGTGCACGAAATTTCATGATGAAGATGAGAGGAATAAGGAGAAGTAAGAGAAGAAACATGTTCTTCTAATTCAATCGGTGTGCCCATACAATTTATAAATTCTTGATTTAATAATTTTTCTTCTTCTTCGGAATAAGACACCAAGGGGGCACATGAGAATTCATGTTCCTCCATAGGAGAAATATTTGAAGACGGAGAAAAATCATTGGAACAAGTATTAATTGGAGGTAAATTTTTTTCAGGGGGGGAGAAATAAATGAATTTGCGAAAATTCCCCAAAATTAGAAGACTCAACTTGAGGTGCGGAAAAAGAAGAACAAAAATTCGAATCTAAATAATTATTCTCACTACTCGGGAATTTTTCTGGGTGATCTTGCAAACAAGAAAAATCAACCTCCGAGTTTGAAGAAAAACTATTTAAATTAGAAAAATTATTCTTGTTAAAACTCAAAAAATTGTTTTCATGAAAATTAGAAAAATTTGAAAAATAATTTTCATGAAAATTTGAAAGTTAATTATCATTAAAGTGAGAATAGTTATTTTCATAATTATTATCAAAATTAATTTCATAAGAAAATTTTTTATTATAATAATAAATATAACAATCCTCACTTCGATAAGGAGCACCACAATAGTAAGAAAATATTTGGCATTTTTTTGTGGCTTCCAAAATATCTAGTTTATTTTCAAGTTTAGCAACCAAGGCAGCCAATTTAGATAACATTTTTTTGAAAGAAAAATAAACAACCTTTACCAAATGGAAATGAATTGAAAATGATAACTAAACAGAGAATTGGAGGTAGAGAAGGAGAGTGATAAAAGTAATAAAATTTGTGTTTTCTAAATATCAACAAAATAACTCCCTAACAATGGTGCCAAAAACTTGATAAAAGAAAATTCGCATTCTCCAATCTATATTTGATTAAGGCAAGTGTACCTATCGAAATATAGCATAGGATATAAAAATATCAAGGTTGTATTCTTCCGGGGCAGTTTATTACTTCTATTCAAGCAAATTAATATTATTTTATCGAAATATAAATTAAAGGTTAATTAAACTAAAAAAGAAAAATGAAATAAAAAGTAACACTTGATCTAAACTCCCTTTGAATTAAAATAAACTTTTCATGAAAGGCAAACTTCTAAATTACCTACTTCGACCGTAGAGGTTCCCAAAATACAAAAGCGCCTCTCTCTAGAATACGCTCTCGACTAAACTTAGGTTGATCGATTAAGATCTCTCGGCCAGTCAAAACCCCAAAGCTTGTTTTATGCTGTGAACCCCGCTATTAGATTTGACTCCAATCCGGAATATTTATGTCGTCCTCTCTCGAGGAGTGCATGCAACTCCTTCAACCTTTGAGTGATCTACTCGTATACACAATCTCTCGGTAAATTTAGGATACGGATCTAAGATCGAAATCATAAAATATGAATCAAAGATAGATCAAAGTGGAAATGATAGAGCTTGACAAAGAGAAGTTTATTTAATTTCAAAGGTTATCATGATCAAGTGTTAATGAAATTAGCTACTGTTGGGTCCGGCGTTCCTTCACTTTACCCGTGGTACTTTGCTACTTATTTAAGAAATTAAGTAGCGCCCTCTCCAACAGTCCGGGCTTAGTACAAGATAAATGAAGTACATAAAAAAGACAAGAACATGATTACTAAGAAAATAAAAGTGTTGAATTAAAAGTAAACAAAACAAATCTACTTTATGAAATTGAAAAGTACATAGAGAAATGCATAATAACTAAAAACAAAGCTACTAAATCTACCTAAAATCTACTCCTAGTTGACTCCGTAAGCTCCTCGCAATGTATGGAATTTATAGCAATTTTTCTAGAGAGGCACGCCCATAGGTCACGCCCGTGACTAGGGGGCGTGTCAGGTGCAGAATTGCTATCTTGAAAGCTCGGGAATGTTGGAGAGAAACTGCCAAAATCTGCTATTTTGCGGGTCACACCCCTGGGTCACGCCCGTGACCTAGGGAATATCTTTACAGTTACTGGAAACCGCAGGAAGAAGAAATGGCGGGAGTTAATCTGGCATTTGCTGAAGAGGTCATGCCCCAAGGTCACACCCATGACCTAGGGCGTGTAAGCTGGAAACGGCCTGGATCTTAAACTGTCTGCTTAATGCTGCGGCACGCTTGTGTTTGATGTCATGCCTAGGTGTCATGCTCATGACCTACTAGACATGCCCATGACATGGGCGTGTAAATTTAATCTGACGTGTCACTGAATTCTATACTAACATCTGTTGGTCACGCCCATGTTCTTTGGTCACGCCCCATGTCACGCCCGAGACATGGGGCATGTAATTTTAATTATCATGCCATGACTTCTAGGTCATCTAGATGTGTCATGCCTATTAGTCACGCCTGTTACCTGATGGGCACGTCCGTGACTTGGGCGTGTATATGCAATTTTTCTAAATTTGCTCAGCTTGTTCTCCTGATCAGTCCTACAAGCTCCAAATTGATATTTGCAGCCCAGATATTCCTAAAATAAGAAAATAAAGTAATTGATAACAATATTAATAAAAACTATATAAAAATTAATTATTTATTAGATAAAATCTAAATTAAAATAACTATAAATATTGCATTATCAGTAGGTTACAATAGAAAGTCGGAAATAGTAAGGAATGGAGGAAAAGGAAAAGCAGAAGTGCAACAAACAACCTTTCAAAGAGTGTTTCTTCCATTCAACAGCGTTGACCATGACAGTATGTATGGTCACTAGAAATATAGATGTTCCTTTAGAAAGTTCTGCAATGCTCCTTACTATAGAGGAAGAAAGGGTATGGGGTTGAGCGCACTAAAGGCTCCCCATGAAGAAATATAAATGGGTCATTGTGAGCTATTTGTATTTGGTACCCCAGGTCCAACACTCAAGGGTAAGGAAAAGGCCAATCGTCAAGGGCCTCTTCCTAAGAAGTTGCATATGGCTAACAAAATGATATTGGTTGCCAACAAAATTATACTGTCTTGTAAGGCCTTTACCACCATGCTTATAGCCACATGCTTGCAGAGAGAAACCTGAAGAATATCAAGGCCTTCAATTTTGAAATAAATCAGTCACATACACATTCTACTTCCAAGCTAGTTCAGAAGAGAAGGTGCAACATTCATGAGTGTTGGAGATGTGGTAAGGTGGGACACTTTGTTGTGGACTGTTGGTACAATCCAACTATGTCTTTAGCAAAAAAAGACTTTCCAGCTAGTGTTTCTATCAATAGAAATTTGTTTCAAATGCTGACAGGAACCTAGGACCCAAGGTTGGTTGTGCTCCTAAGATAAACTAAATTTTCTTGCTAATTAGTTCAAGTACCAGTCACAAGAAAATATAGTACTTGGACAGTGGGTACTCTAGACACATGATTGGAATAATAAACCTATTAATATATGTTGCCCCAGTAAATAATGGTCAAAAGGTTATCTTTGGAGTTTCTGATGAGATTGGATCAATATCGGCTATATCATTTTGATCGTCTTGTGTGTCAAAATAGGCTGAATCATTATCATTTTCATCATCGTGATTGACTTGACATGACAAGACAATATTTTTTTGATGGGTCGTTTGAGTTAAATTTCTCTCAAATATTAAATCACATCCATTGGATCAAAAATTGATCACTTATCCAGGTATGTTGCACTTCATCTTCTAAAACTTTCTAGATATATATCTTTTTAGTGCCAAAGGGTTTAGGTTTAAACATAAGCACATTTGTCCTAAATCCCGTCTCGTGCTCTCCATTTCCTGCAACCAATTCAAATGATAAGGCTCTCACTAAAATGGTTCCTAAACAAAAGACTATCTGCATGAGGGAAGTGAAGTTGTCAGGTGTTGGAACCATAGTTCGGGAAGTTAGCCAAACTAGTCACCGCGGTTTGTCTTGTCGATAGTCTGGCAGTTTGATCTTATGATCTGGCAGTGTGGTCTTATGGGTTGTCTGTTCAGCCATCTGGTAGTTTGGCGCATCGGTCTATTTGGTAGCATCTCCAGCGGGCTGGTTTGAGGCCACAATAGTGAATCGAATGTTAGCCATAGCGGTATGGAGGTTAGCCGATGTGGTCTGGTGGTTAGCCGCAGCGGTCTGAATAAAGTCGCAGCTGGTCAGATGGTTATCCGTAGTGTGCGGTCTGGTGGCTTGCAACACCTGCGGTCTGATTCTTAGTCGCAACTGCGGCCTGGTGGCAACCCGCATTTGTAGTCTGGCGGCTTGGACATGCGGTCTTTCCTGGCTTTGTGGTAGGTTTCCTTAGTTATCGCCACGTGTATAGTTATTCTATGTATAGTGTGCGGTTTGACCATGTCAAACCGCATAGGCTGCCCGACTTATATTTAGTCCCATATTGATTGTTGTATTTTCTCATCTCCCCCATTTTCTATAAATAAGGGGGCATACCCATGTAATAATTATCTTTTTGGAGCAATAAAATTTGTCATTTATTTACCTCCTGGACATTTTCTTGCTCTTTTTTTCTTGGTATCAGAGTGAACCGATCCTTCACTCCCAATAGATCGCGGTTTGATTGTTTAACCGTGCGGTCGCTTCTTCCGCCAAGAAGTCTACTTCTTCCCTTACTACTTCTGGTGCTGCTTAGTTAGCTACTACGGGTAGGTGGCTCATTGATTTTGGCGCTACTAATCATATGACGGGGAATTCTCATCTTTTCTCTTCTCTTGACAAAAGTAACTGGTTACCTCCGGTTCTTATTGTTGATGGTTCTTTGTCCCCGGTTCATGGGTCTGGCACAGTGCATGTTACTCATTCTCTTTTGCTTCAGGACACTCTTTATGTCTCGAACTTTCCGTGCAATCTTCTTTCTGTCACTGTCCTTTGTAAATAGTTGAACTGTGAAGCTATTTTTACTGCTTCTACTTGTGCTTTTCAGGTTCCTCAATCCAAGAGGAAGATTGCTACTGGGACTGAAAGCGATGACTTATTCTATCTTGATACTTCTTCTGCTTTTTCTGCCTCCTCTCCTTTGCTTCAGTGGCATCTTCGGCTTAGACATCCTACTCCTCAGATTCTTTATCAACTTTTGCCTGATTTACCTCGAGGAGCATATTTTCTTCATTATGAGGCTTGTCAATTTGGCAAACATCGCAGATCTACTTTTCCTGCTAAGAATGGATGTAATTCTTTTCTTTTTGAAATTGTACATTCAGATATATGGGGCCTGACTCCTACTCAGACTGTTGATAGGGGTAGTTTATATTTTATGACTTTTATTGATGATTTTTCTCGTTGTTTGTGGTTGTATTTGCTCCACGAACGCTCTGAATTTTTTTCTATTTTCACTGCGTTTTATAATGAGATTCATACACAATTTGATACCCCTATTAAAACTCTTCGATCTGATAATGCTAAAGAATGTCTAAGTCATCAATTTACAACATTTTGTATAGATAGTGGGATTGTTCATCAGACTACTTGTCCTTACACGTCACAACAGAATGACATTGCTGAACGAAAGAATCACCATCTTCTAGATGCGGCTCGTAGTCTTCTCACTCATACGTATGATCCCAAGTCTTATTGGGGTCATGCAGTTCTTCTCTCGAGTTTTCTCATTAATCTAGTTCCTTCGTCAGTTCTCGATGGGAAGACTCTCTTTTCTATATTGCATTCTGATGCGAATCCTTTTCCTTTACCTCCTCGTGTCTTTGGGTGCACAATGTTTGTTCACTCTCCTTCTTTTGGTCGTGACAAACTGTCTCCTCGCTCGATTAAATGCATCTTTCTGGGTTATCGTCTAACACAGAAAAGATACTTATGTTATGATCATGTTCCTTGTCGACAGTATGTTTCTTCCAGTGTCACTTTCTTTGAGGTTGTTCCATTCTTTTTATCTTCCTCGATTCTCCCTTGTTCTTGTGATTCAGTTTTTTTTCCTCTTGTGTCGACACCTTTTCCAGAGCATGCACTTCCTTCTTCTCTTTCTGATTCTCCTGCTGTCTCTGATTCTTCTATTGAGCCACTGCCAACAGCTCCTAGTCTAGTAGTCTCTCCTTCGGATGGAACTAAGCCAGTAGACAGGATTGACCTTAATCTTTTGATTGCTCTTTGGAAAGGTGTTCGTTCATGCACTCAACATCCTCTTCGTGATATGGTATCTTATGAATGACAATCTCCTCTATCTCAAAGCTTTGCTCTTTATCTCTTGACAACTGTTCTTCCTGCATCTTATCGTGATACTCTGGTTAATCCTCATTGGAAGGCTTCTATGGATGAAGAAATGAAAACTCTGACTAAATGGGGTCCTTGGTCTCTTGTTCCTACCCCTCATGGAGCTGATATGGTTGGGTGTCACTCGGTCTTTGCCATCAAATATCTTCCTGATGGTACTGTTGATAGATACAAAGCTCGACTTATTTCCAAAGGGTTTACGCAAACCTTGTAACAACCCAGTTTGTAGACCTGGAGTCACTAGAAGTTAACGCCCGATGATAGTGATGCCACGGGCAATGGGTCGCTGTTTTTGGCTGTTGTTTAAAGTGCACGATCACTAGATCTAGTGCACACGACCACTGGTCGTGTGCCACTTCTCGTGCGCACTTTTCACCGGTTAGCCAAGTTCTATTTGGGTAAATGCACGATCTTTGGTCAGAGTGCACACGACCACTGGTCATGCGCCATTGCTCATGCGCGTTTATCCCTTTTTTTCGGAGTTCTTCCAGAGGTAATCGCACGACCATGAGATCTATTGCGCACGACCACTGGTCGTGCGCCACCGATTGTGCGGTTGGGACGGTTCCGTCAATTTTGGTTCGTGGCCGTCCGATGCTTCCCCAAATTAGATCCAAAGGCTAGGATCTTCCGCCTAAACGATCTTTTTAGGGCTGAGAGGGTTTTTCCTCTCGTTATTCTCATCTTTAGGGTTTGAGAGAGGTGTTGGAGAGGAAGAGAAGGGAAGAGGAAGTTGAGAGCTTCTTTCGCCATTGACGGAGCTTCGGAGCTCCGATCGCCATTCCGAGACCAGATCCGTGGAGAGGGCATGGAGGAGCTCATGTCAAGTTGTTCAAAGCAAAGCTTCCATGGCTAGGAAGAGGGGTCGTAAGGTAACAAAACTTCTCCTCTTGGTTTTAGGATGCACGTTTAGCATCTTCTCTTATTCTCATTTCTTTTGGGCTCCAGATCTCTCAAATTTGAGGGGTTTGGGTTGCCATGGTTCAAGATGAACCTCTGGGTCGATTGTGTCCGTCCCCGGCATGATTTTGCATTTGAGATCCGCTCCGTTAGTGGATTAGGCATGGTGGGTGATGCCGAAGTCGTGATCGTTAGTCCGACTCGGTGATGTTGCATATCGAGCTTTGAGGATTCGGCAGAAATCCGTTACGGCTAGATGTCGTTATGATTTATGCATTTTTTCACCTTTTTCTTGAGTGAGTACTCGTAGCCAGAACCGGGAAAGGTTAGCTCCGCTTCAGTGGTAGATGATTTCCTTGGTGCGCGGGAACGTTGCGGTACGAATGATGGATTAGGGTGGGGAAATATGGTTGTGCTGTGCTAAGGTGTGGCTACGTCTCCGTGGTCGGCTGGCTATCCCGTGGCGTGCATGTAACTTGGGGAAAGTGTCCCAGCGAGACTAGTCCACTTCTGTGAGATTGAAGAGAACGTCGAGCGTAGGGCAAGTCCGGGCAATGAAGCCATGAGCGGGTGGGGTCCAGCAAGGGTTCTTAGAATCAGTTGTGTATGATACGGAATCCTGACGTGAGAAGTCAGAATTTGCAGGCAAGCACAGGGTTTAAGACCCATGTGCAGGTGGGGCATTTGTAAGATTTTTGTGTAACGACGCTTGGGCAGTTAGGGATAATGTAGTTCCCTTTTGTTTGCGGCTTTATGCTAATGGGGAAACAGAAGTACCCAGTGCATGATGATGTGTTAGATGCATACGAGATAGGGTGCCTTGGGCGAAGCCCAGGTTTGCATACATGTTGCATAGTAGGCCCCTTTCACTCTGTTCTAAACCTAGAAAATGTGTTTGTTGTATGAGACATCCAAACCTGTTTTAAATCTTTATAAATATTTGCATTTGGTAAACGAAGTGTTGACTTCCAGGTTGTAGGGGTACCCCGGGTTCCTTTAGGGGCGGCCGGGAGGAGATGTGTTGGTTACACAGTAGAGGTCAGCCTTTGCTGACCCACATTACTTAAAATCTTTACAGGGCAAGGATCACAAGCAGGAGCTAGTGTGCCGGGCGAAAATCCCTAATCCGCATGAAGTGTTATTGTACTTTCGCTTGTTTCTTTTTCTTGTCTTGTATGATCCATGTTTTGGACATCGTCCGGCTTGCACGCCGAGGTAGCTTAGGAGTGCTTTTGCACGTTCAAGTTTGACCTTGTGGTCTTTATTTGATGGACTCTTTTTGTGTAAGGCCTTAAGGCCATTTGATACTCCTGTTAGTGGTGGATAACTTCTATTTGTTTTGCTTTGTTTCCGCTGTGTTAGTTTTGAGTTTTGAGTTTGGGTAGTAAATATCATCTTATAATGCTGAAGCTGTGGCATCGGTATATTGTTGGGCCCCGGCCGGACCCATATTATACGGTCATTACAGGGGAGGTGTTACAATTGGTATCAGAGGGAGGTTGGCGTTACAAGGAAAGGATTCATGGTCGAAAGTCAAAATCGAGTCGCGTATAAGAAGTTATCCACATAGGAGTATCGCGGGACCATGAGTGTCCTTGTGTTTCAGACTTGTTATTAGAGACTGATTTGTGTTTTCTTTGCTTGTGTAAAGAGTGCAAGCAACAAGGTGGGAACGTCGAGGCCAGGAGAAGAGCTCTCGGCGAGTAGCGCTACTGCGTGTAACACCCCAAAAATCTCAAATATGGTTTTTGAGATGCAGGTTATTTGACACGGCCTGGGACACGGGCGTGTCCCAGGGCGTGTCGGGAGTACACGGCCTGGGACACGGGCGTGTCCTAGGGCGTGTCACTCAAGAAAATGCCGGATTGAGTCAGAAGATTACACGGCCTGGAACCAAGCCTTGAACACGGCCGTATCAGATTTGACACGGGCGTGTCCGACGCCGTGTGCCTGCCCGTGTTCTGGTACAGTTCAGTCGGTACGAGTGCCGCGTGTGCCGCTTAAGGGTACACGGCCTGTGACACGGGCGTGTCACAGGCCGTGTCAGCCAAAAAATTGGGATTTTGGGCAAATCGTGGCCGTTCCTTTTCTCTATTTGGATCCAAGGGCTCAGGTGATTCCTGGCTGGAATAAGTCACCAGAGGCTTGATTCATTCTTCACTTGGTTAAGTGAAGAGAGAAAGAGAGAGGAGGAAGAAGAAGGAGGAGGAGATCAAGCCACCGGCGGAGCTCCCATGGTCCGATTCGAGATCCGAGGCCAGCGCTGTGAAGGCAAAGCTGCCGCGGTGCTTTCTCACCGGCTAGTTTTCGATGACTCCCAAGAGATCGTCAAGAGTAACGATCTCCCTTCTTGGACATGTGAAGTCCTTCTTTTCTGCATTGCATAGGGAAAACCCTTCCCCGCGAGTGTGCGGTGGGTTGTGGTGTCCCTTGGGGTAGATATGTGAAGTCCCCCTTGTTAGAGTCCGGAATTGGAGTACGGATCTAGGCATGCTGTGTGAAGCCCATCTGGATATGCTGGTCTGGATTGGTGATGCTTGTTTGCATATCGGAGAAGACTCCGTGGTTATGGCTTGTTTGCCTTGTGCCTACCTGTTGCTTGGGGCAGCAGGAAGTACTGGATGAAGTCCAGGAAATGAAGAGGGTTGGATGCAACTCTTGTGGCCGTGCGTTGCCACTTTATGTGTGGTTGAGCCGTTGGGCTGCAACTCGATGAAAAGGCAGATTGCCGAACAGGAAAGGTGAAACCGACCCGCGCCTATAAATTGCCATGGATACTTCCGTATTCGAGGTGGCACGGCGACTTGAGCAACGGGGGGTGGCTGATCCGTACCTGCGTTATGTCCGTCCGACTTGGAAGCCTAGTTATAGGTTTAGTTGGAGCGCATAATGAGAGTCTTAGGCCCGCGCGCCAAAAAGACTAGAATGCTCAATACCGTGTAAACGGTGGTGTTGACCCTGGTTTTCCGGTGCACCAAGAATGTGCCCTGAGTGCACGGACTGTCGGGCCGTGTGGCCGACGGTTGTGATGGCTTGAATGTGCCTGCGCGCACATAGTTGCTATTGTTGATACCATGCTGTGCAGGGAAAGAATGCTACTGCCCCGAGAAAGGGGTAGGATTGTTATAATTAGGTCAGCTGAATGCTGACCGTTGCCGTGTTTGCCACCGTTTGGGTGGATTGTCCCTATGCAGGTGCTGGAGAGCCAAGTGGTAAATGAAGGGCTGAAGCCCTACTGCTGTTGCTGCTGCTGCTGCGGCTAGCCCTTGAAGGCTGCGCGAATGGTTTTGTTTGTTTTGCTTTCACTCATGTATGGCCAGCCTGCGCGCCGATGTTTGTAATCCATGATGTGTGGAAAGAGGAACTGTAAGGCCTTAAGGCCAACCCTTCAACTTTGTTGTACATTCCGTGGCTGTATATATAACTGTGGTTTATATATTGGACATTCCTGGTTAGAGTTCAATTTACAACTTAAAGCTTCCGCTAGCATGCTCTGAGTTAGGATACGTGTATGGTTTGGTATTATTCTGTGATCTCACCGTCTGTTTGTGGCATATCGTGTGGGGCCCCGGCCGGACCTTCTACGATACGTCATGCAATGGATGGGGTCGTTACATTTTGGTATCAGAGGTTCGTTCGGTCTTCCTCTTTCGAATTCGTTGTTGAATTCTTTTGTGGGGTGGCGAGCGCGTGTTTGTGCGCCCTGGTGTAACACTAATGAACTCTGGAATGTCCACTAAGGAATGTACAAAATCTTGTTTGAGTAATCTGCGCGTTCCTTTTTTGTTGTTTTGCTTGCATACGATCGCTAATGTGTGTCTTGTCCACCTATAGGTGACGTGTAGTGGTGCTGGGCAGTCTGAGCCCCAGCGCTCTGATGAGAGTGCGGCACCAGCTGAGGTGCCAACACCTCCTCCATCTACGGAAACTGTTCGCTTAGTTGCTGAGGCTCTATTTTCTATGATTCAGCCGACCGGGCAAGCGCAGCCGGCAGTAGTGCCAGTTCGTGTTGAACCCACGCCGGTTGAGGCTGTCGATCCACGAGCAGCTGACCGACAGTTGAAGCAATTCATGAGCTTCAGTCCGCCTACGTTTACGGGACTAGGATCCCCAACGCAGGCAGAGGATTGGTTATCACGTGTCAAGCGGATAATGATAGCAATCAGGGCGGAGGAAACTCTAAAGGTCACCTTGGCCACCTTCATGCTCGAAGGAGAGGCGCAGTTGTGGTGGGACGAGATTGAGGTACACCATTTGGCGGGCAGGCAATTAACGCAAGTATCGATTGAGGAGTTCTCTCGAATATTTTTGGCGAAGCATGTCCCAGCGGCGCAACGCATTGCCATGGAAAATGAGTTCCAACGGTTAAAGCAAGGAGAAGATAGCGTGGATACCTACCTGCATGAGTTTACCAGGTTGGGGCGGTATGCGGGAACAATCTTCGCGGATGACCAAAGGAAAGCGAATAGGTTCTATGAAGGATTGCGGGATGAGTTGAGGTTCCTGCTTTCGAGTTCAATGAACCAAGGGTTTCAGGCATTGGTTGATACTGCATGTGCGTTGGAGAAGGACATGCGACGGGTGCAAGGGAACAAGGGCTTGGTTGTGTCAAAGCCAGAGGTTCCAGCACCTCGCCCTAGCAAATCGTTCTACCAGAAAAAAGGGGGCAAGAGGTCCAAGCCGTCTGGGCAAGTGACTACGACCGTTGTGTCGGGGGCGACATCAAGGCCGAAGTCTCGTACATGCTATAACTGTGGCCGGGTGGGGCATATAGCCCGTGATTGTCGGGTTGTTCAGCCCAAAGGGGAAAAGAAGACGGGTGCGTCTTATGCTGAGAAGGGCAAAGCGGTGGTTGATTCCTCTGCGTCCCAGGCACAGCCCCGAATTTATCACCTTGGCCAGCAGGAGGCGATTAAGCAAAGTGACGTCGTCACAGGTACGAGTTAATATAGCTTACTTGCTTAAGTGCTAATGTATAGCTTATGCATGATGTGTGTATGCTGCAGGCTTTGTCCTGATTCGAAATAATCTGGAGAGAGCCCTGTTTGATACGGGTGCTTCGCATTCTTTTCTGTCTGAGGACTTCGTATCTCGAATTGGGGTGCCGAGTCATGTGATGGTTGATAGTACAAGGGTGCTATTGCCGAATGGCTGTGTGATGCTTGCGGATAGGGCTTGCGATGTGGATGTTCAAATAGGAAGTCAGGATTTCGGTTTGAGTGCAGCTGTGCTACCATTATCGGAGTTTGATGTGATCTTTAGCATGGACTGGCTCTCGGAGCAACGTGCCTTTATTGATTGCAACTCCAAGGAGATCACACTGGGCCAGAATACCGGACTTGTGACGAAGTTCGCTGGTATGCGAGGAGTTGGCGGGACTTTGTTGTCTGCGCTCCAAGTCGTCAATGCTGTTCGGAAGGGCGCGGAGTTATTCTTCACGCTAATTCAGGCTGTTGAGCCAAAGGCTAGTGTCGGTGAAGTTCTGGTTGTGTCAGAGTTTGCCGATGTGTTTCCTAAAGATCTTCCTGGGTTACCACCCCAGCGGGAGATTGACTTCTCTATTGAGTTGGTGCCAGGTGCTAAACCTGTGACCCGCTCACCATATCGCGTCGTGCCAAAAGAGATGGCTGAATTGAAAGTCCAATTGTAAGAGTTGTTGGAGCAGGGATACATACACCGAAGTATGTCACCTTGGAGCGCGCCTGTTCTATTTGTGAAAAAGAAAGACGGTAGTTTACGGTTATGTATTGACTACCGCGAATTGAATAAGCTGACGGAGAAAACCAAATATCCGATTCCACGGATTGATGACCTGTTTGATCAGCTGGCAGGATCAACGGTCTATTCCAAGTTGGATCTGAAATCGGGATATTATCAGTTGCGGATTCGGGAAGGTGACATTACCAAGACGGCGTTTGGAACACGCTACGGTCATTATGAGTTCACGGTAATGCCGTTTGGCCAATGTAATGCGCCTTCGGTATTTATGGACCTAATGCATCGAACATTCCGAGAGTACTTGGATTTGTTCGTGATTGTGTTTATCGATGACATCTTAGTATACTCTCAGTCGGAAGAGGATCATGCAAACTATTTGCGGTTGGTCTTGCATACCCTGCGGAGGAATAAGCTTTATGCCAAGTTCTCAAAGTGTGAGTTCTGGCTCTCTTCAGTAGCCTTTTTAGGCCATGTGGTAAGTGGAGAAGGTATCACGGTGGATCCGTTGAAGATAAGTTCCATTCGAGATTGGCCAGTGATGTCTTCGGTGGCCGAGGTCAGGTGCTTCCTTGGGCTTGCGAGCTACTATAGAAGGTTTGTGGAAAACTTCTCACGGATTGCTTTACCTCTGACCACGCTGACGAGAAAAGATCAAAATTTCATTTGGACGCCGGAGTGCGCGCGAGCGCTTTTGAAGACCTGAAGAGTCGTTTGACCACGGCGCCTGTGTTGACATTGCCATGTGGTACAGATGGCTATGAGGTCTATAGTGATGCTTCCGGGAGCGGCTTAGGCTGCGTTCTTCTGCAGTTTGGTAAAGTGATTGCTTATGGCTCGCGCCAGTTGAAAGTGCATGAGCAGAATTACCCCGTCCATGATTTGGAGTTGGCGGCGGTAATCTTTGCGCTCAAGTTGTGGCGGCACTATCTTTATGGCATTAAAGTGGACATCTATACAGATCACAAAAGCCTAAAGTACTTGTTGGATCAGAAGGATCTGAATATGCGACAACGAAGATGGATGGAGTTCCTTGGGGACTACACCGTCGAGATTCACTATACACCCGGGAAGGGAAATGTGGTCGCTGATGCTTTGAGTCGGAAGACTCCGGTACGGGCAAGCTGGTTGCAGAGGCATGATCAGCGTTTAATCCAGGAATTGGAAGCATTGGAGATATCTTGTGTTGACAAGGGTTCGTCGACCGATGCATGCTTGAACTGGACGGAGGTTCAATATGACATTACGGACAGAGTTCGGCGAGCAACGGAGCTTGATGAATGTACAACCCCGTATCCCGCGAGTGGTCGACAGGGGTTGAACCGGCCGGCTCAGATCAACTTGGACCCAGCTTGCCGAGCCCGAGCTCGGCAATAGTCGAGCTAAGCTCGGCGATGGCCGAACGAAGTCCGGCATGCCGAGACCGAGCTCGGGTGCGGAAACAGGGCTCGACGATAGTCGAGCCAAGCTCGACGATCTCCGTGCCGAGTCCGAGCTCGGCGATCGTCGTGCCGAGCCCGAGCTCGGCAATAGTCTAGCCGAGCCCAGCGCTAGCCGAGCACAGTCCGCCGAGTCCGTGCCCGCCTAGGCCCAGGGCGAGGCGAGTCGGACCCCTTGCCGAGCGAGTGCCCCCTCAGGTCCAGCTCGCATCTTGGCCATGGCACACTTTTACTGTGTGGCCCCTTTTGGCCTGCCTGCAGTCCTCGAAAACAGTGAAGGTTGTATATTGGCAGGCCATCTTTTCCTATAAATAGGACCCAAGGGGTACCTCAGAAGGCACGTTTTTACTGATTCCCCGGCCTACTAGCGCTTTCTGAGGTACCTTAGCCCGGCATTTGGCTAAGGAGGGGAAGCGCTCTGAGATCTTCCGGGTGTGTGGTGGGACCTCCACGCCGGGCCCTTGGTCTAGTCCTTGTCTCTTCTTTTCTTTGTCGTTTTCTTACAGGAGTGAAGTAGGTGCGCGGCCACCCCTTCCCCAAGGGTCGAACTCCACAAGAGACCGGTTTTCCGGTTTCAACATTTTGGTGCGGTGAGCGTGGAGAGTGGTCAGCAGAGAAAACCTCCTACAGGCCCGATGACTGGAGATGAGGGACAAGGATCAGGCAGGGGCAACTCGCCACCCCCTCCCCCACCCCCAGCGGCGAGCATGCCGGCGGAGCTCAGAGAGGAGATCCTCGGGCTCGTCAGGACCGCCCTCGGCATGCGAGCTGAGAGTGCGACACCGGCTGTCCCGGTGGTCGCCGTTCCCGCACTCGGCGACGACGCCCCGCTCAGGCGACCAGGGAAGGAGCCCGCCGAGAGGGGCGAGCGCGAGTTCCAGGGGCGAGTTCTGTTCCCCGGCTCGGCCGCCGAGTACCACTTCGGCGAGACGGCAGGGAGGGAGTTCCCGACTCGCCCGGCTGAGGGGGGGAGCCCCTTCAGCGAGTTTGTTTCTTCAGCCCCCGTTCCCGAGGGGTTTCGCGAGCCGGAGATGACTTACTACTCCGGGAGAGGAGACCCGGTCCACCACATCCAGTGGTTCGAGGACATGGTCTCCATTCGACAGATGTCAGACGGCTTCAAGTGCCGACTCTTCGCCATCACCCTCAGGGAAAAGGCGAGAGAGTGGTTCCACCAGCTCCCGACCGGGTCCATCTACTGCTTCGAGGATCTGCGACGGGGTTTCATGCTGAGATTCACCACTTCTAAGAAGAGGAAGAGGGAGGCGGAGTCTTTGTTCCGCATCAAGCAGAGGGTGGGAGAGACCCTGGGGAGCTACCTGGACAGGTTCCAAGAGGAACTGTCCCAAGTTCAGGAGATGCCAGGACACACCATGATGGTGGCCTTCACCCTGGGTCTCCAGTCCGGGTTCTTCGCAATGGAACTGAAGAGGTCACCTCCAGTGTCTTTTGAGGCGCTTCTAGAGAGGGCGACCAGGGAGGCCGAAATGGAGGCAGCACATCCAGAGTTCGCGCGAAGGTTGGCCAAGTGGGCCGTGGAAGAGGAAAGGCCAAGGGGTGGCCGAATTCAGGAGGAGAGGAGGGCTGAACCTCGACAGAGGGAGCAGCCGCAGCAGCAGCCGCAACCCAGGTGGGTGCGTCCGGAGCAGACCCACCGTCTGGGATGGAGGCCCGAGTGGCAAGACCAGGCACCACGAAGGGGTTATCAGGGAGGAGATAACCGCCAGGGTGGCCGAGGGCAGTACAACCCCCAGGGGGGTAGGCAGGGTCAGAGACCCCCTCTCCCCGACCAGGAGGAGGCAATGGCAATTGCCATGAGGGGGAGGAGGAGAGGACAGCCGAGGAGAAGGAGGGAGGTCAGGGTGGACCTGCCCTATTGTGACTTTCATCAGGAAGAGGGGCACCTCACATCCACGTGCCCGGAGTTCCTCGAGATGAGGGGGAGAAGGGAACAGCAACAACAAGACCATCAGGAAGTTCGGATAGAGGAGATCCGGCCTCGGGAGGAGGGGGATCGGTGTGAAGACCGGGCTGATGTGGGCACCCGGGGAAGGATCGGAGCGATCCACGGGGGGGCCGGGATCGAGGCCTCCCGTAAGTCAAGCCTCCACACTATGTACCGGAGGAGCGTTGGCTCCACATCCCAATCCCCTCCCCCGGAGGAGAAAATCACCTTCTCCAGAGAGGACTTGTCGGGTCACGAGGACCCCTTCTGCGATGCGCTGGTTATCCAGACAGCCATCGAGGATTTCACTGTCTCCCGGATCCTCGTGGACAATGGGAGTTCGGTCAATGTCATCTTCAAGAAGGCGTTTGATGCGATGAAGGTAGAGGCCAGGAGGGTGTTGGCCTCGGACGGGCCTCTGTTCGGCTTTTCAGGGGAGAGGAAAGAAGTCGAGGGAGGAGTGGGACTCCATGTCACTCTAGGGGGGCAGTCGCGCAACTGCAAGTTTGTTATCGTGGACGCCCCTAGCAGTTACAGCGCCATCTTCGGGAGTCCCCTCATCAGCGCCTTCCGCTGCGTCCCCTCGTCCTTCCACCAGTGTCTAAAGCTCAACGTCGAGGGGGTCCAGATCCGAGTTCGAGGAGACCCTAAGGAGGCAAGGGAGTGCTACGTCTCGGCGGTAAACTCCATCTCTTGGTTGGAGGGGGCCGAGGAGATGGGGCGGAGGCTGGAGGAGGAGCAGGAAGCTGACAAAGAAATGGAGGCGGAGTGCCGCGCTCGGGGGGAGGTCGCGGAAGAGACTCGGGGGTCGGCCAAAGCCATGGCCGTCGAGGAGGCTGAGGAAGAAGTCCTCGCCCCCGGAAGGGGAGGTATCGAGGAATGGGAGGAGCAGTCCCGTCTGGAGGCAGCGGAAGAGGTGGAGGAGATGGAGGTCCTCACCATTGGAGGCAGGGTGGAGAAGGTCCGCGTCAGCGGAGGCCTGACCCCGGAAGCTCAAGGCAGGATGCTGGAGTGCATCCAGAGGAACGTGGACATCTTCGCCTGGAGCACCGTGGAGATGCCAGGGATCGACCCCGACGTGGCCTGCCACCGCCTCAACCTGGACCCGGAGGCTCCCCCCATCCAGCAGAAAAAGAGATCCATCACGAACAAGCTCGCCGAGCCAATCAGAGAGGAAGTCGCCAAGCTCCTCGAGGCTGGCTTCATATCCGAAATCCAATACCCCGGCTGGGTCTCCAATGTTGTAATGGTTAAAAAAGGAGACGGCCGGTGGAGGATGTGTATCGACTTTTCTCTTCTTAATAAATCATGCCCGAAAGATTGTTATCCCTTGCCTCGGATCGACGCGCTGGTTGACTCGGCCGTCGGTTTCCCTGTAATGAGTTTTCTGGATGCTTTTTCAGGTTATCACCAAATCAGGATGCACCCCCCTGACGTCAAAGACGTCTCGTTCATCACGGGGGACGGATGTTATAGTTACAAAATGATGCCCTTCGGGCTAAAGAATGCAGGGGCTACCTATCAAAAAATGATGGATAGGGTCTTTCGAGAGCAGAAGGGGAGGAATCTCGAAGTGTACGTGGATGATCTCATGGTCAAGAGCTTGGATGTCGACTCCCACATCCAGGACTTGGAAGAAACTTTCGCCACTCTCCGCAAGTTTAAGATGAGGTTGAACCCCTTGAAGTGTGTCTTCGGGGCAAGCCGGGGAAAGTTCCTAGGGCATCTTCTCACCCCCGCTGGGGTAGAACCTAATCCAGATAAGGTAAGGGCAATCTTGGAGCTAAGGTCGCCACAAAACACCAAGGAAGTACAGCAACTGACAGGGAAGTTGGCAGGGCTGAGTAGATTCCTCTCCCGGGCCGGAGAGAGGTGCTCCTCGTTTTTCAAAACTTTGAGAGGGGGTCGCAGGTTTGAATGGACCTCGGAGTGCGAGGAGGCATTCCAGGCTTTAAAGAAACAGCTGACTCAGGCCCCCCTGCTCCAAGGGCCCAAGGAGGGGGAAGACTTATTCCTATATCTGGGGGTCGGGGCTGAAGCCTTGAGTTCGGTTTTGGTTCGGGAAGAAGGAAAGAGGCAACTCCCCGTCTATTATGTGAGTCGGATATTGAAGAGGGCCGAGCTCCGTTACCCCATCCTGGAAAAACTGGCCTTCGCCTTAATCATCTCAGCCCGAAGGCTTCGGCCTTATTTCCAGGCACACTCAATTCGAGTAGTGACCGACCACCCCCTGCGCAACATCTTCAAGGGGGTAGAGCATTCAGGTAGGTTGGCCAAATGGTCGGTGGAACTGAGCGAGTTCGACATCTCCTTCGTCCCTCGACTCTCAATCAAGGCCCAAGCTATGGCTGACTTCCTGGCAGAGTATGTGGTCGAGGTGGCGGAGGAGAGACTCACTCGCCCCCTCCCCTGGAAAGTCAGGGTGGACGGTGCCTCGGGGAAGCATTCTTTAGGGATTGGGGTCATCTTAGAAAGCCCCCAAGGGATAAAGATCGAGCAGACCGTGGTAGTGCACTTTCCTATCACCAACAACCAAGCCGAATACGAAGCTGTAATCGCAGGTCTGCGCCTGGCAAGAGACTTGGGGGTGCATGACGTGGAGGTCCTCACTGACTCCATGGTGGTGGCTTCCCAGATCAAGGGGGAGTTTGAGGCAAGGGAGCCCACCCTGCAGCTCTATTTGATGAAGGTAAGGGGAGTCATTGGGACCTTCCAGACCTTCTCAATCAAGCACGTGCCAAGAGGGGAAAACGAGCCAGTCGACCAGTTAGCAAAGCACGGTCCCCGGATGGGAGGCACCATTACGGATCTCTTCCGACCTTCCATCGAGGAGGGGGAGCTAATGGAAGTAGAACAGCACCCCTCATGGATGGATCCCTTCGTCATCTTCTTGTCCACCGGAGAATACCCGGAGGGGATGGACCGAAGAGGGCTCAAGCACAAGGCGGCATACTACCTCCTACGTGAGGGACAGTTGTACCGCAAAACCCTCTCAGGGATGTTGGCCCGTTGCGTGGCCGAAAGAGAGGTGCACAAAATTTTGGAGGAAGTCCATTCCGGTGAATGTGGGAGTCATTCGGGGAGTCGGACCCTGGAAGGGAGGATCGTCAGGCAAGGGTACTTCTGGCCCACCCTCGGTCAGGATGCAGCCGAATTCGCGAAAAAATGTCATAAGTGTCAACTATATGCCCCGCTCCAGCTCCAGCCGGCTCAGAGGTTAAGAAGCATCATGGCACCGTGGCCCTTCGCCATATGGGGGCTGGACCTCGTAGGACCTTTCCCCCAGGCCAGCGGGCAGAGGAGGTTTTTGTTGGTCATGATTGATTATTTTTCTAAGTGGATGGAGGTGAAGGCTCTAGCCAAGGTGACCTCTCAGGTAGTCAGGAACTTCATCTGGGGAGAGATCATCTGCAGGCATGGGCTGCCACAAGCTATCGTCACGGACAACGGACCTCAGTTCGCCAGCGCGGAGTTCATTCGTTTCTGCGAGCAACTAGGGATTGACCTTCGGTTTGCTTCTGTCCATCACCCCAGGAGCAACGGGCAGGTGGAAGCGGCCAACAAAATCATAGTGAACCTCTTAAAAAAGAAAGTGGAGAATTTGAGGGGAAGTTGGGTGGAACAGCTTCCATCAGTCCTCTGGGCCTTGAGGACCACCCCCAATACGGCCACAGGGGAGACACCTTTCAAACTCTCTCACGGTTGCGAGGCCGTTCTACCTATCGAATTCGAGGTCCAGACGCCTCGGGTCGTCGAGGCAGGGACCGGAAGGGAAGAATGGAGGTCAGAGAATGAGGAGGAGCTTCGACTCTCCCTTGATATGGTGGAAGAACTACGCGACTTGTCCGTCATCAGGCAGGAAGAGGCCAAGCGAAGGATGGCCAAGTATTTCGACAAGCACGTCCGTGTCAAGCAGTTCGCGGAAGGGGACCTTGCCTTGAAAAAGGTGGACGCAGCAGGAAGATCAGCCGCTGTGGGAAAACTCCACCCCAATTGGGAGGGCCCCTACATTGTGCAGGAGGTCTTGAAATCGGGGGGATATCGCCTCCAAGATATAAGAGGGGACACCCTCACCACACTTGGAGTGGCGATGATCTGAAACGTTTCTACCCTTGAAAATATTGTAAATATCTCGGCTTTAAGAATGAAAACAAATCTCATTGTCGTATTTTATGCTCTGTCAAAATAGTGGGGGTAAAGGGGCTCTCAGCTTAAACCCCCAAGGGACAAAAGTTTCTAAGTCTTCTCGCTCTGGGGTTAGGTCTCGTCACTCCCCTGCCAGGCTCCCACCTAGCTGGCACGGCCGAGTCTCGATGGACATCGCTATGACCCTGGGGCTGAGCCCGGAGGATGTTCAACACCCGCCCTCAGGCTCCTACCTAGCTGACTGGCCCGGTGGTAGCACCCGGGAGAGGCAAAAGTTTCTAAGTCTTCTCGCTCTGGGGTTAGGTCTCGTCACTCCCCTGCCAGGCTCCCACCTAGCTGGCACGGCCGAGTCTCGATGGACATCGCTATGACCCTGGGGCTGAGCCCGGAGGATGTTCAACACCCGCCCTCAGGCTCCCACCTAGCTGACTGGCCCGGTGGTAGCACCCGGGAAAGGCAAAAGTTTCTAAGTCTTCTCGCTCTGGGGTTAGGTCTCGTCACTCCCCTGCCAGGCTCCCACCTAGCTGGCACGGCCGAGTCTCGATGGACATCGCTATGACCCTGGGGCTGAGCCCGGAGGATGTTCAACACCCTCCCTCAGGCTCCCACCTAGCTGACTGGCCCGGTGGTAGCACCCGGGAGAGGCAAAAGTTTCTAAGTCTTCTCGCTCTGGGGTTAGGTCTCGTCACTCCCCTGCCAGGCTCCCACCTAGCTGGCACGGCCGAGTCTCGATGGATATCGTTATGACCCTGGGGCTGAGCCCGGAGGATGTTCAACACCCGCCCTCAGGCTCTCACCTAGCTGACTGGCCCGGTGGTAGCACCCGGGAAAGGCAAAAGTTTCTAAGTCTTCTCGCTCTGGGGTTAGGTCTCGTCACTCCCCTGCCAGGCTCCCACCTAGCTGGCACGGCCGAGTCTCGATGGACATCGCTATGACCCTGGGGCTGAGCCCGGAGGATGTTCAACACCCGCCCTCAGGCTCCCACCTAGCTGACTGGCCCGGTGGTAGCACCCGGGAGAGGCAAAAGTTTCTAAGTCTTCTCGCTCTGGGGTTAGGTCTCGTCACTCCCCTGCCAGGCTCCCACCTAGCTGGCACGACCGAGTCTCGATGGATATCGCTATGACCCTAGGGCTGAGCCCGGAGGATGTTCAACACCCGCCCTCAGGCTCTCACCTAGCTGACTGGCCCGGTGGTAGCACCCGGGAAAGGCAAAAGTTTCTAAGTCTTCTCGCTCTGGGGTTAGGTCTCGTCACTCCCCTGCCAGACTCCCACCTAGCTGGCACGGCTGAGTCTCGATGGACATCGCTACGACCCTGGAGTTGAGACTGGGAGTTGGCCCGAGGAAAATACCAGGGCGCGAGCTCGCCAGTTAAGACGACGAGCTCGGAATATCCTACCCCCCCCCCTCCTCTCACTCTCCAGCTCGCTACTAAGGAAGCCCTGGTCCTGTCCCAGACTCAGGGGAAGGTGAGGCGCGAGTAGGACATGGCGCGAGCACGTGTCCTAGGGATTCGCCGCGAGCACCGTGGGGGCTGGTCCTAACTCAAGACATTCTACAGGCGAGGTCGCTCTACCTAGCGCGCGGGTATAACATCGCAAGTGAGCTCAAAAAGAAGATAGCAAAATTGTGCAAAAATATCTTTGATTTATCATTACAGGTTTACAAGGCCCGCCTCGGCAGGGTACAAAAAAAAACAGAGAAAAGAAAACAAAGTTAACTCTCGCCCTCCCCCCTCGAATGGCGGTCCTCCTCATCACCGAGCCGAGCGTCCTTCTCCCTCACCCCAGCAAAGAGCGAGTCAAAGCTATCTTCCTTCTCGCTGAGCGGGCTGGGCGGGAACAGGGTTGGCAGGAGCTCCCGGACGGTGACCTCCTCGCAGCCTTCCGCCAAGATCCCCGTCCCCCTCATGGCCTGTAGAAGACACTCGGCAGCCTCGACGGAGTTGACTCGCAGCCGCTCCGCGACGTCAGCCTCGCCAAACACCCGAGGCCTCTTGAAGGGGAAGGCCGGCTCGCTGGCGTCCGGGGGAAGGAGAGCGTCGGCTTGGCGAAGGACCTCTCCCAGGAGCCCCTTATTCTTCTCTTTCAATTCCTCCACCTCCGCCCCCAGCCGGGCGGCAACAGCCTCCTGCTCCTGGGAATATGTCTTCTGATCGGCGAGCTGGGCTTCCCGCTCAGCGAGCTGAGCCCGCAACTGAGCTATCTCGTCTCGCATCGCGTTAGCGGCTTCGGCGTCCTGTAAGATTAAAAGTTCAGAACACGCGCAGGAATAATCTTAAGCAAGGTAAATAGAGGTATCCAGTGATTACCAGGCCGCCGACAGACTTCGCGAGTAGAGCGTCCGCGAGGCCGAACCGCCTTTCCGCGTCGACCGCGCTCTCCTTCGCCAGGTCGCGCTCCTGCTCGGCAGTCAGCAGGGCGTTGCTGAGCTGGAAGCCGCGGCGGACCATCATGTGATGGAGCTCGAAGGCCCGCAGGTGGGCCTGCATCCCCTCGTAGCCGAGCTGACTGGGGGTAAGCTTCTTGTACGACTCGGCGCTGTCGCGGCTGTAGAGGCCGAAGCCGAAAGCGAAGGCATGGGCGGTGGGCGGCCGGCGAGCTCCCCAGGAGGGGGCGCGAGTGGAGACGGAAACTCGGTGAGCCCCCTCGTCCCACTTCAAGATGGGCTCGCCAGCCGCATCTTTGCTCTTGCACCCCTTGCCGAAGTTGGGGTGATCCTTCGGCAGACTGGGCTCGCGGACGGTGTCCTCCCCGGTAGAATCGGAGGACGGCCCGCTCTTCTTCTTCCCCTTTCGGGGGGGAGGAGGCTTCTTTCAGCGGACTCAAGGGCGGCTCGTCGGACAGAGCCTCCGGCGAGCTCATGAACTTGGCGGGAGACGAGGGAAGGTGCAGCCGTCCGCGCGAGACCACCTTCGCCCTCTTCTTCTTGGGGAGCGAAGAATCGGGGCGCGAGCTCGACCCCCCGGACTCCGAGCGCTTCTTGCCGGGGGGTTGGACTCGCGGTTGCTCCTCGCGACAAGCCAGTGCCGCCGCCCGGGCCAGCTCCAGAGGGTCTGAGAATATCCCCGGGTCGGCGAACGGCGGATGCTCCGGCAGAACCCGTTCCCCTGCAGAGAAAGACTTAGTCAAAAAAAAAGAGAGGGAGGGAAAAAATTACATGAGATCCACCTCGATAAAGTCCGCGAGAGGGCTGAGCGAGATATACCTTCGCCGGGGAGAACGGGCTGAAGCAAGTCAAGGCCGCGGAGGAGGAAGGCGACCTCGAAGTCCTTGTGGAGAAAGAACTTGTGGAGGTCAGCGTCGCTACCGGACAGGGAAGGAGGACGGTATATGTCCTCGCTCTTCTGCAGGGGGCGAAAGGGGATGTTGCCGAGCTCGCCCTTGATGAAGACGAGCCGGGTCATCCAGTTGTGATTCTTGTTCGCCAGCTCGCGAACCTTGATGAAGGACCCGCCGAAGTAGGCGACCCCGTCGGGGGTAGCCTTGTAAGAGAACAACTTGCGGAACACCGCGAGGTTGAACTCAATTCGTTCCCGGCGGAGGAAGCAGGCGAACACCACCATCATAGCAATGGCGTTGGAGTTCAGCTGCGCAGGCACCGCACCGTAGTACTTCAGGATCTGGCGGATTTCTGGCCAGAGGGGGAGGCGCAGTCCCACCTCGAAGTGCGAGATGGGAAAGGCGAGCTCGCCCTCCGGGAAGGAGTTGATGGCTTCATGCTCGGCGGGCCTGCGAGCCTGGAAGCCGGGGGGGACGAACGCCGCCGTGAACTCGACGAGCTCCTCCTCTGTGATGTGCCCCTCGAAAAAGCAATGATCCACGAAGTGCTGGGCGCACTTAGACCGACCGTCCGCATCAGGGTTGGTCTTGACCATGGTCGCAGGGGAAAAGAAAAGCGCGAGCTCGGGAAGACAGAAGCGAGGCAAGGATTCGAAAGCAATAAAAGCGTGCCTCGGGGGTAGGTGAGAAGGTCTATTTATAGAAGAAGGTAAAGAAGGGCGAGAGAGAGGGCGAGTCGGCCGATCGGTCCGATCTCGCCGCGCCACCTCGCCATCCTCTCCTCGCAAGTCCTGCGAGCCAACCAGGCCCCCGAAGGGGGAATTCGAAAAGACCCGCCAAAATATTGAAAAAGCGTCTACATATACAAAGTAGTTAAAAAATTGTTCCAAGATTATTACATGCAGACCATTCAGAGTAAATAAAAGGAAAAATACAAATAGGGGCGCGAGGACCATGCGAGGGCGGGGGCGAGTACCGGCCGACTGACAGAAGAGCCGTTTCATTCTCCCCGGTCTCGCCGGCCCGCCGTCGCAGGCCGCCGCGCATGAAGTTCGCGAAGCCGCCCCATGTTCCTATTTATCACCCGCAGGTTCTCGTCGATTTCGTCCATCAGCACCAGGGAAGACGCCTCCTCGAACGCCAGGCTGACTCCAGCACCGTCCGCGAGACGCGAGCACTCCCACTGCAGCCTGTTGTTGTCCTTCCGCAGGTCGTGGAGCTCGCGCACCAGCTTCTTGAGAACCTTCCGCTCCCGTCTTGCGCGTTCAGGGCTGCCCACCTCGGAGTCCAGGAAGGCGTCCAGGGCGCTTGGAGAAGGGAGGGGCGAGTAAGGAGGTCGATCCACGGACTCGCCGTCCTCCGTCCGCCCGGGAAATTCTGGGTGAAGAATTGAAAGACGGTCAGAAAAGCAAAAATCCACGGAACAGAAGAGCAATGCCGGAAACTTACCGCGCGAGCCTGGCTCCTCCGGGTGGGCGCGAGGAGAGAAGTGGCGCAGGTCCTTGCCACGCCCCAGCAGTTCTTGAGGAGCGAGTTGGTAGCCGGGAACGGGGATAATCCCGGCGCCCCTCCCCACGACCAGGGATCCAGGGGAGGGTTGCCGGGAAGGGAGACGACTCGGCGACGCCAGTTCTCGCGAGCCCGGCTCCTTAACCTCGGGATCCTGCCGTGGCGAGTTGACAGGAGCACTTTTGGTCCGAGGGGTGGACGCTTCGCCGCTGTTCTCCCGGTCGGAAGACAATTCCACGAGGTTTTTAGTGGAGGAGCCAAGAACTGGCTGGTTGGAGGAACCGGCCCCGTTCCCCAAGGCGGCAGTAAAGTCGGCCAGGATGGGTTCGGCCCCCGGGGGAAGGGGCTTCGCCCGCTTGGCCGAGCTGAAATCGGCAAAACGGCGAGCAGGGGCTTCAAGGTTGGTCAGCCCCGCGGCCTGGGCAGCGATCTCCTCGCGGGAGCGTGCGAGTCGCTCTAAGACTTCCTTGGGGAGCGGCATCTTGTCAGAATTTGGGGAAGGGCAAAGGTCAGGCAGATGCGCAGGGGTACATATATATAGCTACCTGTGGGGCCTACTAGAAGATTCCTTTTTGCCCCTGTCGCACTCGCCGGATCCCATGGGGTTGGATGTTTCTTTCCGAGCTTGTCCCAACCTCGCAAAGAGCGGGGATTATGTACAACCCCGTATCCCGCGAGTGGTCGACAGGGGTTGAACCGGCCGGCTCAGATCAACTTGGACCCAGCTTGCCGAGCCCGAGCTCGGCAATAGTCGAGCTAAGCTCGGCGATGGCCGAACGAAGTCCGGCATGCCGAGACCGAGCTCGGGTGCGGAAACAGGGCTCGACGATCTCCGTGCCGAGTCCGAGCTCGGCGATCGTCGTGCCGAGCCCGAGCTCGGCAATAGTCTAGCCGAGCCCAGCGCTAGCCGAGCACAGTCCGCCGAGTCCGTGCCCGCCTAGGCCCAGGGCGAGGCGAGTCGGACCCCTTGCCGAGCGAGTGCCCCCTCAGGTCCAGCTCGCATCTTGGCCATGGCACACTTTTACTGTGTGGCCCCTTTTGGTCTGCCTGCAGTCCTCGAAAACAGTGAAGGTTGTATATTGGCAGGCCATCTTTTCCTATAAATAGGACCCAAGGGGTACCTCAGAAGGCACGTTTTTACTGATTCCCCGGCCTACTAGCGCTTTCTGAGGTACCTTAGCCCGGCATTTGGCTAAGGAGGGGAAGCGCTCTGAGATCTTCCGGGTGTGTGGTGGGACCTCCACGCCGGGCCCTTGGTCTAGTCCTTGTCTCTTCTTTTCTTTGTCGTTTTCTTACAGGAGTGAAGTAGGTGCGCGGCCACCCCTTCCCCAAGGGTCGAACTCCACAAGAGACCGGTTTTCCGGTTTCAACAATGAAAGTCTCCAGCGCTATGCTAAAGATGGGCCGGATGACCAATTCTCTTGGGATAACGGGTTGTTACGAAGAAATGGTCGAGTGTGCGTTCCGAATGTGGGTAAATTGAGGGAAGAGTTGATGTACGAAGCTCACTTTGCAAAGTACTCAGTTCACCCAGGAAGCACAAAGATGTACAGAGATTTGAAAAAGCTGTTCTGGTGGCCCGGACTAAAGAAAGATGTAGCACGTTATGTGGCGGAATGCCATACTTGTGCATTGGTGAAAGAGGAATGCCAGAAGCCTGGCGGTTTCCTGAAGTCGTTACCCATTCCGGAGTGGAAGTTCGATGACATTTCGATGGATTTCGTGCACGGGTTGCCGAGATCGCAATGCGGTCATGATTCAATCTGGGTGATTGTGGACCGGTTGACAAAAGTGGCGCACTTCCTTCCAAACAGAAGAGACGATTCAGTGGAAACCTTGGCCAAGCTCTATGTGGAGCAGATTGTTCGACTGCACGGTGTTCCTCGGAGCATCGTCAGTGACCGTGATGGGCGATTCACATCGAATGATTGGCGGCTAGTTCATCAAATGTTGGGTACAAAATTAGCGTTTAGTACGGCCTTTCATCCCCAAACGGATGGCCAGACTGAACGAACCAACAGGACGATGGAGGACATGCTCCGCATGTGCGCCCTAGACTTTGGTAAGAGATGGGAAGATTATATTTTTCTTGTAGAATTTGCCTATAATAATAGCTACCAAGCGAGCATCGGTATGACACCATTTGAGGCTTTGTATGGTCGTAAATGCCGTACACCGTTAGCTTGGGCAGAAGCAGGCGAATCTAAGCTGAGTGGGAAAAAGGAAGTCGAAGAAGCTACCTCGCTTATACGCTCTATTCGGGAGAGGCTATTGATAGCCCAAGATCGTCAAGCAAAGTACTACAATGCCAAACACCGGAACGTGGAGTTCGCGGTGGGTGATTGGGTATATTTGAAGATCAAACCCTTCAAAGGCGTGTCCAGGATTCGGCGTTTGAAAAAGCTAAGTCCGAGGTATCTTGGTCCATTTGAGGTGGTGGAGCGAGTTGGGGAAGCTACTTATCGACTAGCACTTTCAGCAGACTTGGGTGGATTACATGATGTATTTCACATCTCAGTACTTCGTAAGGCTGTTAAGGATCCAGCTCAAGTCGTAGAGAATGATCGGGTACCGGTCGAGTATGGGCTAACGACGAGGGTTCGACCCATTCGGATCGAGGATCGATCCGAGAAACAGTTGCGGAACAAAGTGATCGGGATGGTCAAGGTACGATGGGACAATTGTGGCCGTGAAGAGCTAATATGGGAGCGAGAGCAGACCATGCGAGCTGAATTTCCCGAGCTGTTTGTATAAACTGTAGACCGTGTACCTTTTGTTATAACAGAGTTATCAAGTTATAGCATTGTATTTGCTTGTTTCCTTACCGTGTCAAATTTCGGGACGAAATTTTATTAAGGGGGGGGGGGGGGAGGATTGTAACACCCCAAAAATCTCAAATCTGGTTTTTGAGATGCAGGTTGTTTGACACGGCCTGGGACACGGGCGTGTCCCAGGGCGTGTCGGGAGTACACGGCCTGGGACACGGGTGTGTCCCAGGGCGTGTCACTCAAGAAAATGCCGGATTGAGTCAGAAGATTACACGGCCCGAAACCAAGCCTTGAACACGGCCGTGTCAGATTTGACACGGGCGTGCCCGATGCCGCGTGCCTGCCCGTGTTCTGGTACAGTTCAGTCGGTACGAGTGCCGCGTGTGCCGCTTAAGGGTACACGGCCTGTGACACGGGCGTGTCACAGGCCGTGTCAGCCAAAAAATGGGGATTTTGGGCAAATCGTGGCCGTTCCTTTTCTCTATTTGGATCCAAGGGCTCAGGTGATTCCTGGCTGGAATAAGTCACCAGAGGCTTGATTCATTCTTCACTTGGTTAAGTGAAGAGAGAAAGAGAGAGGAGGAAGAAGAAGGAGGAGGAGATCAAGCCACCGGCGGAGCTCCCGTGGTCCAATTCGAGATCCGAGGCCAGCGCTGTAACATTCCATTTCCGGCTAGACCCCTAGGAGTCGGTTGGTCGTGACAGAACCCTAGGAAGCCCAAAAATTGAAATAAATCGACCGAAATTTCGGGTCATGGGTTGGTCACGCCCGTGACCGACCCGTCACGCCCGTGACTTTGGGCGTGACTACTTCGACGATCGTCGATCTCCGTGAGACGATCGTCGAACTTGCTGCCCGGGCATGTCACGCCCGTGACCAAGGTGTCACGCCCGTGACCTAGGGCGTGACTCCTTCGACGATCGTCGATCTCCGTGAGACGATCGTCGCACTTGCAGCCCGGGCATGTCACGCCCGTGACCAAGGTGTCACGCCCGTGACCTAGGGCGTGACTCCTTCGACGATCGTCGATCTCCGTAAGGAGATCGTCGAAATTGAAACTCGGACCTGTCACACCCGTGACCTAGGTGTCACGCCCGTGACCTAGGGCGTGACCACCCTTCGACGACCGTCGATCTCAGTTCGACGATCGTCGACCCAGAATTAACCACCCGGGCCTGTCACGCCCGTGACCCAGGTGTCACGCCCGTGACCACCCTTCGACGATCGTCGATCTCAGTTCGACGATCATCGAACCCAGAATTAGCTATCCGGGCCTGTCACGCCCGTGACCTATGGGTCACGCCCGTGACCAAGGCCGAAACGTCAGCCAGACTGGAAATTTCGGTAACCGACATTGTAATCAATTCTGATTATGGGAAGTTACACCCGGAGTAATTATGGGCCGTTTTCTTCTTTAATTATTTAAATAAATAAGGAAATGTTGGTCCAATAGGAAATCACCACCTGGCGAACACTCTTCGTTTTCCAGCGTTTCAACTGCCCTGCATCATAACCGAAACGTTAGGGGAGAGCATTCATGACCATTAAGGATTTACCCTTTCATCTCCCCACTTGCTGACTTATAAAAGCCCACTTGGAGCAAGAGGAGAAGTTTACACGCTCAATCAAACGGATCAGATCTTTGTTCTTGCTGTAGGAGAAGTTCAGCTACGCCACCACTGCGCCATGGCACCCCGTCGTTCATCTCGCCTCCAAACCGCGAACAAGGTCCTCCTCTGCTTCTTCTTTCATGGGTAGATCTTAGGATTCTTAGAAAGGAAGTTCGCGCTCAACGGAGCCGGACCCATCTTTCGTTTTCATGGAAAACCATGAAAAAGGTATTTTTGAGTCCGCCGGAAACTGCCACCTCCGGCGGCCCAACCACCGCCGACCGATAGCCATCGCCTCAACGGAGGTGGTGGTGGTGGTGGCTGGCCAGGGAGGTGACCGAACTGCCGGCGACGGAGCGCGAAAGAGCTACAGGAAATATGAGTTTCTGTGTCTGGTTTTCGGGTTCTGTAGGAGATGAACAGTAAAAACTGTTTATATTATATAAATTATGTAAATAACTTTATAAGGAAAATATACTTGGATGGGCACATTTTGATGCTGCAAAACTAGGCATTTAGAGGCCGTTTTAGGAAAAGTGATCAGACACGAAAGTCGTAGCCCTTCGAGTCTAGATTAATCTAAAATTGGTTTCAACTCGTTTGGGTAAGCGGTTCGGCCGCAGCACCCGTTTTAGTGGGGGCTGTACCTAGAGTTGGGCAGAAATTAAAATGGATGCCCACTCTTCGAACCTTGTCCAAATGAACTGAAATTTGGGCGGGGGGTTAAACTTAGTTATACTTAACGACAGACCAAAAATGGGAATTTTTGGAGATACTTTTGCCTAAAGTTTTTGTAAAATTTTAATAAATATTATAAAATTAATTAGGAGATGAAATTAAGTCCAAACTCCCCCAAACTTTGGGTGGTAGTCCCTGACATCAATGTTAAGATCTGTACAAAATTTCAACTCAATTGGTCGAGTTTTGAATAGGGAAGTATCAAGTCCTGCATAGGTCTTGGTGATGGATACCTTGGGGAAAAGTACGATTGGAAATGGAGTGGACAAATCTCCTCAAAAGAGGCTGATGTTGTGGCCACTGTTTTGCTGAGTCCATGTCTACCCTCTTGGGTAACATGGTGTGGATTAGGGTGGATTTTACCCTAAGAGATTGGCTCAAGTCCAGTGGGTGGGAGTTTGAGTTTTGTGAAGGACATAGGAGCAAAAGCTCTTGTATGCCCTTGAAGTTTGGAGGAGAGGGGGATGATATGATGAAAACCCTCTGGTTGAAATAGTGAAGGAATTGGAGGTAATTAGGTACCTCGAATGTTGAGATTTTGGATTAGGATAAAAATATAATTTAGTTATTTTAAGCACTAAATCTAATCCAAAAATTATGAAACTCGGGAGGAGGGAGTTTTAGGATGTTTTAGACTTATGGTAATTTTCCTGGAATTTTATGATTAATAAATATTATACTTCATGTGTTAAATGATTATTAGCCCGATCTGTTGTTTCAGTTATTTGGAAGTTTTAAATTAATTATAATCAGTTAAAATTCTGGATTTAGATCTTGACTAGTAGAACATTGATCCCTGAATTTTTATAGAATTTTACGTTGAGAAATATTAGAGGTTCATTCACAATGTTTTAATATGGGCTTTTGAGTATAAAAATAAATTAGGGCTTGTACAATTGCTGGGAAATTATGATAACTGGAACTTAAGGTTTTTAGGCCTTTTTATATCACTGGGAATTATTTGGGAATTTTTAGAGTTACTGTTATGGCACTTCATTCACAAAGCATGTTAGATTGTAATTTAGT
The DNA here is from genome assembly GCA_039513925.1 of Platanthera zijinensis. Taxonomy (NCBI): domain Eukaryota; kingdom Viridiplantae; phylum Streptophyta; class Magnoliopsida; order Asparagales; family Orchidaceae; genus Platanthera; species Platanthera zijinensis. The sequence continues at coordinate 158,048,819 of CM077090.1, read as the reverse complement.
ATTTGATTTATTATGATTTAATTACCAGCAAGAAAATTATAAGATTATGTCAAAGTTATTTTCATGATAAAACCAACACCCTGTATTTTATTTGAATTATTTGGAGGACAAATTAAGGTAGTTTATTCATTAAGCTTGAAATAACTGAAATAATGATTAAATAAGTTTAGGCCCTTGAAAATCATTGTAAAACTATCAAACTTTGGAAATTTGATATTTAGGCCTACTATTATTTATTTTAATTTTGTGATAGCTGGAATCAACTAGAATGTTATACCTCATGTTCAAAATGATGATATTAGACCCTTAAGAATAAATAAATAAGTTATCGAATTTATTAGGAAAATTCCAATATTTTGGATTTAGGCAAATCTTGTTAGGATAGACCCCCGATAAATAAATGGTGGCATTTGGATGAAAAAGTAAATTACGTGTAATCTTGATTATCGCGTAGCCTAGGTGAGTCCCTAGGAGGTTTGGTTTAGCATTGATGGTAGTTGGAAGATTAGGTGTTACGCGGGTATGGCGGAAGAACATCTTTCCGCGTGGAGAGGGTGAAGAGTCAAGTTACCCTAGGTTTAGTTTAATGTAACTCTTAAAGGGAAAAAGGTAAGGGAGATCAACCAATAACAATAAGTGCCTTGCGAAATGGAACTTTGGGCCGTAATGCCGTCGTCTTGGTTCCTAGTGCCCCTTGAGAGCCCTTCACGGGGAATACCGGGGGCAGTCCTGGGCTAACGTAAACTGTAATAACAAACTGGCAAGAGTAACTTAGTAACTAGGGCTGCACCTCTCACAAACACTGTTGGCACAGGAAGATTGATGAGAGCTTCGGCTCGGTTGGTTTGGAGACGGACGTTTTGGTCCGGGGAGCTTCGGCTCGGTTGGTTTGGAGACGGACGTTTTGGTCCGGGGAGCTTCGGCTCGGTTGGTTTGGAGACGGACGTTTTAGTCCGGGGCTTCGGCTCGGTTTTTGTGTGTTTACGAATAAACTTGCATGTGCATAAAATAGGGAAAAGTTAAGGTGGTGGGTTTTCGATATCGGGGAGTTCGATTGCACGGACACCGATATCGTTGACTCGGCGAGGTGATTAGCACTTCGCCAACAGAAGTCCGGTGCGCCAGCCGGCAAGAGTACGCAGGCGTCCGCTTAGTGCACCAAGCGTTGAGGCGTACGATAGATGCGAGGTCTAAGTTGGTAGCCTAAATCACCTAGAGGGGGGTGAATAGGTGAAATGCGTGTCAAAAGCGGAATTAAAATTTAACGCAGCGCACATCAAGCAATCACAGAAGACAAGAGATTTATAGTGGTTCCCCAACCTTGGGTACGTCCACTTTCCTCACCGATCTAGCAAATCACTAGACTCGGCTACTCCACTATCTCGGATTGAAAACAATCCTACACCTCGGAACCACGTTCCTACAAATCTCGATCCAACTGGATCTACAAAACTCGGAAGAAAGATCTTCCTACAAATCTCGGAGAAAAACTCCTACAATGAAATTTAGGTTTGAGAATAAAAATCAACACAATAAATTTCAAATCTGGATCTTTGACAGTCTTCTTCTTTAGGAGCTTTGACTTGATCAGAAAAGGTTGAAGATGACTTGAGAGAAAGATCCACAAATCTGAAAACAAGAACCACCTCGATCGAGAAGATAGATCTGAAATCCTTGAGGCTCGGCGAGATCGAGTGATTCACTCTTGTCTGGATCGCTGGAGAAATAGTTCCTTGAAGACGGAGATCGACGATCCAGGATTTCTTCCGTGAACAACGATGGCGGCGGCGGCGTGAGAATTAGGGTTCACGGAATTTCCTTTTTCTTCAAAAGAATATCTCTGTAATCTTGTTAATTAGTCAATTCTGAAATGACTTATTTATAGGTGGACTCCAACGGTCATAATCTTAATTAAGGATGACACGTGGACCAATCAGAAATGACGGATTCAAAAAAATACTTAGCGAATTCGAACTTAGAAGAATTCTGGAATAGGGAACTGCTATACTCGAGTAAGAGAAGATATACTCGAGTATGGGAGTTTAGATACTCGAGTGACAAAGAGACATATACTCGAGTATGAGAATAGAAATTTACTTGATAGAGAAATGAACTACTCGAGTATTAGAAGAGATATACTCGAGTATCAGAAAAGATATACTCGAGTATCAGCAAAGATATACTCGAGTATCAGCATATGAATCCAGGAAACATTCACCTACTCGAGTATTAAAATCAACTACTCGAGTATAGAATAATTTACTCGAGTATCAAGATCAATTACTCGAGTATCAATACTTGAACTTGCAGAAAAGAGAAGAAAAGGATCTACTCGAGTATGATATATGATTTACTCGAGTGATTAACTTACTTACTCGAGTATAGAAGTATATACACGAGTATTCAGAGCCTACTCGAGTAAGTCTAACTGATTACTCGAGTAAGTCTAATTAACTACTCGAGTATGGAAATATATACACGAGTATTAAGTCTGATACTCGAGTATAACAAAGGGGTTACTTGAGTATTTTGGACTTAGAAATATTTTTGAGGAAATTAGTTCCAATGCTTCTGTCCATCAATCCAAGTGCATATAGGAAGTGTATCCCAATTGAGAGGCTATACATGGGCCAACACTTTGGATCACACAATGAGGGATTACATTGTATGGTCCTGTGTTTGGTGACCCATTATAGACTGACATTGGTCTACACTTGGCAATTAGAACCTGCACACATCCAATCTAAACACAGCATCAAATACACCTTAATTCATCTTAGTTCAAGGTCTGACCTCCTACAAATCTGAGGTATTGTGGAGGCAAATCCCAACAATCTCCCCCTATTTGTAGATGTCAGCATCCTCTATACTAAGGTGAATTATACAGAGTAAAAAGAACAATGCACATATACTTGAAAAACAAAACATAAGTTAAAGCAGGTTAGTTAATGAAATAGCCATAACCAGAATTAAATATATATATATAGAAATGTTTTAAGCACAGAAACAAAAGTCCAATTCCACATTCTTAGTTCAACTCAAGATGGGGCATCCTTGTTCATCCTTTCTCTTTTCAAGTCTTGCCTTTCTAGGTAGCTGAAAGGTTTTGGAAAGTAAGTCCTGGGCCTGGGAGGAGCAGCTGGGTTGTTATGCCCCCAATTTCTGTCATGCAGCCTGATCTTTATCTGAGAAGCTTCGTAGGCTTTCCACTCTGAATAACTGTAGTAATTATCTCTGTTCTCCCCAAGATCAGTCACTAACCTCAGAGTATCAAGAATTAGGGACTTAGAGGTAGGACTCCACACTTCAGCATGAACAACAGGTGGTCTACCTTCAGAAGCTGGCTCTTTCCTTGGTGCAGAACGGCTGGCAGAAGCGCCGTCACCATATTTTCTTTTCTTCTTGGAAGGGCCTTGAGAACTGGAAGGGAAATCATCTTGCCATGCTTCAGTATAGGATAGGGGAGGCTCAGTCACATCACCCTCAGCTCTAGGTGAGAAAACTGGCACACCTCCTTGAAGGGTTGCTTGAGCTGAGACATCTGCTGGAGGCTGTTCTGCAAGAGGATTTAGATGCTGAGGAATAATGGTAGGGTCCAGTTGAAACTCAGGAAAGTTTTGATTATGCAGCCAGACAGCAGTGTCATAGGTATAGAATTTGACTGACTGGAGCTGGGAAAGAATGGATTCTTTCAATCCTTTTACTAGATCACTTATAGCCTCTTGAGATTGGGTAGACTGTTGTTTGACCTGGGCTTTAGCTTGTTCAGAAAGTTTTTCAACTTGTTCTTTTACAATCTTCTCCCCCTTGCTGATATCTATGGATAGCTTGGCAATAGCTTCATCCCTGAAGGTGCTTACTTCATCACATACTTTCACAACATTGGTTTCAGCTCTCTCATCTAGCTTGAGCTGATTGTGAGCTACTGTCTCTGCTTGGTTTCTTAGCTCACCTATGCTCGTGATGGTGTGATCTATGGCCTTGCCTCCAATCTGGAACAATTTTTTCAGTTCATCAGTATTTGCCTGGATTTCAGCAAAGCCTCTGCTCATCTCCTTTTCAAGAGCAGAGACCTTGGAGTTGACTGACTGCAGAGAGGCATCAAAGTAATCTCTCTGTTCTTTGAGCATGAGCTCAATCTTGCTGACTAGATCTGAAGAGGAGGAGGAAGAGGGAGCTGAGGTTAATCCAGGGACTGGTAGAGCAGTAGCAGTCCAAGGGGCGATCTCTTCCACAACCACTGAGCTTACAGCTCTCTTGGTTTGGATTAACTCAATGGAGTCACAGGGATCAGAGAAAGAGGGGAGAGAGAAATCAAGTGTCTTCAGAGGAGGGTCAACAGGGTCTGGGGAATCCTCCTCGTCATCGGACAGAATGATATCATCATGAAGATCTGTGGCACCCAAAGGGGAGAGAGCTGGAGACTGAGCAGGAGACTGGGCAGGAGACTTGGCAGCTGAATCATTTTGAAAAGGAGGAGCATCTGAGCTTAGCTCATCAATGAATCTGTCTATATCTTCAGCTGTAGACAGTAGGTGAGCTGTATCTGGAATCTCAGAGTCAGGAATTTCTGATTGAAGATGAGCTGGAGTAGGGGAAACTGGAGGAGTAGCAACTCTGACTTCTTCTTGTGCTGGAAACACTGATTCAGAAGTAACTTGAAGCTGAGAAAGAGAAGTGGCAGGCTCCCCCTCAACTAAAGCACCAGAGGTAGCAATAGTTTGATGTAGAGGAGGAGATGGGATCCTGACTTCAGGTAAACTGCTGTCTTGCTGTTGTGCTGAGATGGCATCAGCCTTGGAGGCTTGGGCAGGGTTCATGATCTTGAGGTCATACCTCTGAATGGAAGATATTGAGACTTTCTTCATGTGGTGAAGAGGAGTCCCTTTAGAGAAGTCAAACACTGTAGGATTGATCTCATGGAGGAGGAGGGAGATAATCCTGGCAAAACTGGGATGTTTGACGCTTTCTCTGATCTTATCCAGTATCATCATTCCAAACTGGAATTTCTTCCTGCAGACAATAGCTTGCATAACGTCAAATAGATTTTGGGATACATCTCTAATGGAGTAAGTCTTGCACCAGAGGATTTTGGCAATGATGTCAACGAGAAATTTTCCTTCTGAATTGAACAAAGAACGATTCAGGGTTTCACCTCCACCTTCTGGATCTCGACCACAGAATAAGGAGGTGCGGTCGGCATCTGCCTTGTCTAAGTCATCTTCTTCGTCGACCACTGGCATCCGAAGCAGAGTGGCGATAGAGGTTTTATCTAACCGAATTTCAACTCCCCTGACCTTTGATTTCAGAACTGTACCATTGTGCCTAACCTTCAAATTTTTGTAGAACTCTTCAACATCAGGAAGCAAGAGGCGGCAGGGTTCTTGAAGAACGAAGGTCAATCCGGCCGTGTCCAGGAGAATCAGTAGGTTCTTGAAATCATCCGAGATATCTTCAATGCCATCTGTCACTAATTCAGAGCCGATTCCAAACTTGGAGGAGGGAGGAGCCATCAGCGATTCGGAAATCTTGCGGTGAAGGAAGACGAAGAACAGTAGTCGGGAATACGAGAAGTCGGCGGCTACTCGAGTGAATGAGAAGTAGAAAGGACTTTTTCGTTTTGAATATATATATAAATAATCCTAATTAGGTTTAAAGAGAATTAAGTATAATGGCATACCTGAACAAGGCGGCAATTTGCTGGGTGCGAGTAGAGATTTTGAAAATCCAAAATACTTCCGAATACTCGAGTAGTAGATGACAGCATACACATGTGTTAGGTTTAGTATACTCGAGTAGGTACATCATACACGAGTAATCAATCATACATACTCGAGTATGTAATCAGCATACACGAGTATTAAGTTCTTAACGAATTTTCATACTCGAGTATGAGGAGTTCATACGCGAGTATCTTTTGGATTACTCGAGTATATGAACCTTTTTACTCGAGTATTAGCCGTTTACTCGTGTAAGTGTAGCGATGCTCGAGTCTCTAATACTTGAAGGAGTTGCCCTGGTAGATGTCTATTTCCACTGAGAAACTATACCTCTGAGCAGCCAACATTACTGATATCTTCTTAATTTGAGAGTCCATCACTGGTCTTCTTTGTTAAGCAGTCCAAGCTCAGTTTTGAAGAACGAGAACTTGGACTCGTCCAGCGGCTTTGTAAAAATATCTGCAACTTGCCTGTCTGTGGAGACATACTGTAGATCTATATCTCCATTTTCCACATGCTCCCGGATGAAATGATAGCGAAGCTCTATATGCTTGGTCCGGCTGTGGGAGACTGGATTGTTGGCTATTGCTATAGCGCTGGAAGAGTCACAGAACAGGGGAATGTTCTGGAACTGTATGTTGTAGTCTTCAAATTGATTCTTGATCCATAAGAGCTGTGCACAACAGCTGCCTGCAGAGATGTACTCTGATTCAGCCGTTGAGATGGCTACACAGTTTTGTTTCTTACTGCTCCAGGAAATGAGTCTCCTTCCGAGAAATTGGCAAGTCCCGGAGGTACTTTTCCTGTCATCTTTGCTACCTGCAAAATCTGCATCTGAAAATCCAATTAGTTCACTATCATTACTTCTTGGGTACCATAAGCCAAGATTTGGTGTACCTTTGAGGTATCTCAAGATTTGCTTTGCAGCGATGTAGTGAGATTCCTTAGAGTTCACCTGAAATCTAGCACATACACATGTTGAGAACATTATATCTGGTCTACTTGCAGTGAGATAGAGCAAGGACCCAATTATGCTTCTGTACTTGGTTTCATCAAAAGGTTTCCCTTTCTCATCCTTGTCCAGAGACATAGCTGAGGCCATTGGAGTCCTCATAGAGGTTGCATTCTCCATTCCGAATTTCTTAAGTAGCTCTTTGGTGAACTTGGTCTGTGAGATGAAAATCCCATCTTCAGATTGTTTCACCTGAAGCCCTAAGAAATACTTTAGCTCTCCCATACTGCTCATTTCAAACTTCCCTTGCATAAGTTTAGAAAACTTCTTGCAGAGGTTGTTATCCGTAGAGCCGAAAATAATATCGTCGACATAGATCTGCACTAGCAAAATCTTGCCTTTTATTTCCCTAAGAAATAATGTTTTGTCTATCTTTCCTCTTGTGAACTTGTTCTCAAGAAGAAAGGTAGACAGCGTCTCATACCAAGCTCGAGGAGCTTGCTTAAGACCATATAGTGCTTTTTGCAATAAGTACACATAATTAGGATGGGTTGAATCAACAAAACCTGGAGGTTGCTCTACGTACACCTCTTCCTTTATGTCACCATTTAGGAAGGCGGACTTAACGTCCATTTGATAGACGGTAAAGCACTTGAGTGCAGCGTAGGCAAGAAATAACCTGATCGCTTCCAGTCTCGCTACTGGAGCATAAGTCTGGTCGAAGTCGATTCCTTCTTCTTGACGATATCCCTTGGCGACAAGTCTGGCTTTATTCTTTACGATTATCCCGTCTTCATCCATCTTGTTCCGGTAGACCCATTTAGTCCCAATGACATTCTTACCTTTGGGTCTAGGAACAAGTGTCCAAACCTTGCATCGTTTGAACTGATTCAATTCTTCTTCCATGGCTAGAATCCAGGATGCGTCGGAGTTGGCTTCCTCAAATTTCTTTGGTTCAACCTGTGAGAGAAAGCTTAAGTGTAAATTCTCGTTAGTTGTACCTCGACGAGTTCTGACGCCATCCCGAGGATCTCCTATTATTTGGTCAACAGGATGATCCTGCAAGTATCTGAACTCTAGAGTCCTTGCATCTGGGATCTCTTCCGCCACTGGAGTTGCCTCTTCAGCTGGGATGTCTTCTTCATCTTGATCATCCACCTCTCCAATGGTGGTTGGAGAGGGGATCTTGATGAATGTCTCATCTTTATCTTCACTAGGTTCATCCAAGCTAAGTTCTTTCAACTTTGTACCTGCATCTACAATAGGCACACTCGACGAGTTGCTTTGCAACAGACTCGTCTCATCAAATACAAGATGTATCGACTCTTCCACCACCAGAGTTTTTCTATTGAATACTCTATAAGCCTTACTATGGCTACTATATCCTACGAAAATACCTTCAAAGCTTTTCTCGCTAAACTTGGTAGAGTGATACTTGCCATTGTTAAGTACGAAGCACTTACAGCCAAAGATTCTAAAGTATGAAATGGTTGGTTGCCTGCCTTTTAGAAGTTCGTAAGGAGTCTTATCATGGTTCTTGTTGATGAGTGCTCGATTTTGTACGTGACAAGCGGTGTTGACTGCTTCAGCCCAGAAATACTCCGGAAGTGAGGCATCACTCAACATAGTCCGACAAGCCTCTATGAGTGTTCTGTTCCTTCTCTCAGCTACTCCATTTTGCTGTGGAGTGCGAGGAGAGGAAAACTCATGAAAGATACCTTGACTTTCACAAAATTCTGTCATGGCTCCAGACTTGAATTCCGTTCCATTGTCACTTCTGATTTTGACTACGGAACAGTTGTATTCATTCTGGATCTGCCTCACAAAATTAGTGAAAATACCGAAGGTATCTGACTTGTGTTTCAGAAAGAACACCCACGCAAAGCGCGAGTAATCATCCACAATAACCAACGTATATTCCTTACCTCCCAAACTTCTAACCTGCAGTGGACCAAACAAGTCCATATGGAGAAGCTGCAAACTTCTATTGGAGTCCTTGCCTATTATGCTTTTAAACGAACTTCTTGTTTGCTTGCCTTTGATACAAGCGTGACAAGGACTGTCCGTAACGCACTTGACATTAGGTGCATCACGCACTAAGTTTTGAGAGAATAATTTATTAATAGTTTTGAAATTAATATGTGCTAGTCTCTTGTGCCATTGGTCAGCAAGAGATGCAATACTTTTTGCCAAAAGACACACTGGTGTCGAAGAGTCTATACAAATAAAATTCAGAAAGAAAATATTTCTGCTTCGAGTGCCTGATAAAATAGTTTCCATGTTGTTAACCGATTTTATCAAACACTTGTCAGCATGAAATTCAACTACGTATCCTTTGTCGCATAGTTGGCTTATGCTAATGAGATTGTGTTCCAATCCTTCAACATAGGCTACATCCGAAAAGGATACACTACCGTTAGAGATCATACCATAGCCTTTAGTTATTCCTCGATCTGAACCTCCAAAGATGACCTTTGGTCCGTTGCAGATTGAGGTGTAATTCTGTAGTAGGCTCCTTGTCCCGGTCATATGCCGAGAACATCCACTGTCCAAGTACCAGATTGGCATTTTGGTGGCCTTTGGACATACCTGCAATTACAATCATTTAGCCTTAGGAACCCAAACAAGTTTGGGTCCTTGGTCTCGAGTTAGAATACTCCCCCTACGAGTATTAGCCTCATGAGTGGTCACTCTCACGTTGCTAACCTTAGGGGTTGCAGCATTTTCAGGATTGAACCAACAATCACTGGCAAAATGACCAATTCTGCCACAACACCAACAGTTGAACCTGTTGTATCTTTGCCTTGTGTAGTCCTGCTTGACTTTCTGGAATGAAGGTCTGGCAGGAGCTTTACTCTTGGAGGAGGAGGCTTCATGATGATGGCAGTTACACGAGGTCTTCTCCTTCATAGGCTTTTCTACAATGGGTTTTACTTTTGGTGTCTTTTTGAAATTATGACCATGAGCATAAGGTCCATAGCTTTGAAGCTGAATCTCCTCATAAGGTGCCTTGAAGACACTCTCGCCAAAGTTACGAGGACGAGTCCAACCTTGGTATCTTGACTTAGGCTTCTCAGGGATCGGCCTAGAAAAGTGTCCGTAGGTGGACTCATAATCGAGTTCGTTCGTGGGAAAGATAACTTTCTTGAACACAACAGGTTCCAAGGGAGCTTTCCCTTTTTCTTCAGCTAGAGCCTTCCGGGCAGCCTTATTCTTTCTCTTGGCCTTGTTTCTCCTAGAGGATTTACTAGAAGAGACAATGTGGCCTAAACCAGCACCCTTGGCCTTAGCAGAGAATTCAGCAACGATTGGAAGAACTGTCTTAGGCTTAGAAAAACTCTCAACAAGCTTCTTTTCAGCCTCGAGTTGTCGTTCCAATTCTTTGATGATTTCCTCTTTAAGGTCGATGTGCTTGAGAGCTTTATTGTATCCCTCCATAGCTGCATTGAGGTTCTCTTGAAGAGAGTTAGTCTTATCGACTTCTTCTCTCAAGCTGCTCTCAGTAGCTCGTAGAGAATTTATCTCTTTGGCTTGAGTTTTCATTAATCTACGACATTTTTCGTAAGCGGTGAGTAACTCCTTGTACTGACCCATGAGCTCAGATTCATCTTCAGAGGAATATCCCTCTTGCTCATTGTCATCATCAGAATCAGAGAGAGGAGTGTGAGATTTTACCTCCCCAGTAAACTGGGGGACTTGTTCATCATCCGAATGAGCCATGAGCCCAAAGTAAGCTTCCTCTTCTTCACTCGACTCAGATGAGTCAGAGTCGCTGAGAGTTTTGCTCTTCTTGGCTACTAAGCTTTTCTCTGTCCTCTTCTTGTGGTGTGAGGATTTCTTTTCCTCTCTTCTTCCACCCTCTTTCTTTTTGTGAGGGCAATCGGCGATGACGTGACCTGGCTTATTGCAACAGTAACAAATGATGTCAGTAGAAATCTGTTTGTTCGGTTTAGAATTATACCTATCATGGCTACTTGAGCCTTTCTTCCGATGATCACTGTCATGTCGTGATTTTCTATATGAGGCATCCTTGCCTCTCCATTGCTTCTTCTTGTTCAAAAATTTCTTGAACTGCCTTGAGAGTAGGGAGAACTCTCCATCAGATAGTTCTGAGCCAGATGAGCTGGGCTCAGATGATTCTTCTTCATCAGCCTCAGGAACTGGGGCAGGAGAGCTAGCCTTTATCTTCCTTGAGCTATCTGCCTTTAGAGCGACAGATTTCTCCTTGGATGCAGACCTGCTTGTCTCTTCTTCAGCTTTTCTTGAGTTGATTTGTAGCTCGTAAGACATAAGCTTTCCGAACAGATTTTGCGGGTCCGTCTCAGCTAACCTTCCAAACTCCCGAATGGCACATACCTTATTGTCCCATTCCTTGGTTAGGGATCTTAAGAATTTGTCATTGAGTTCCCCGTTGGTGAAGACTCGGCCATACACTCTTAGGCCGTTCACTATCTTGAAGAAGTTCTCGAATGTGTCAGCTATGGCTTCCTTGTGACCTTGCCGGAAGGCTTCATACTTTTGATTCAGAAGGGATCTCCGATCATCCCTCACCTCTTCAGTGCCTTCCATCAGAGTCACCAGGGATTGCCACATCTCCTTGGCAGACTGGCAATGAATTAAATTCTGCAGCATTGAGTCATCGACTGCACTTGCTATAATATTTTTAGCCTTCTTGTCCAGAGAGACAAGTGCAATCTCATCCTTGTCTAGATCCATCAATTTCTTGGGAACTTGCTTGTTAGGATCTATGGTGGAAGTAGTCATAGGAATGTGGGGACCTTCTTCAACAATCATGAAGATCCGGGGATCTACTGCTTCCATGAAGAACTTTACTCTTTCCTTCCACATAGGAAAGTTGTTCTTGGTGCAGATAGGGAGTTTAGCAAAATCCTTGGTCTTACTCATGCTTGATACTTTTCAGAAAATAACTTAGAAGGATAAGATCAAGGTGTTAACCTTTTAACGATCAACCTCCCTCTGATACCAATTGCGAGGTCTAAGTTGGTAGCCTAAATCACCTAGAGGGGGGGTGAATAGGTGAAATGCGTGTCAAAAGCGGAATTAAAATTTAACGCAGCGCACATCAAGCAATCACAGAAGACAAGAGATTTATAGTGGTTCCCCAACCTTGGGTACGTCCACTTTCCTCACCGATCTAGCAAATCACTAGACTCGGCTACTCCACTATCTCGGATTGAAAACAATCCTACACCTCGGAACCACGTTCCTACAAATCTCGATCCAACTGGATCTATAAAACTCGGAAGAAAGATCTTCCTACAAATCTCGGAGAAAAACTCCTACAATGAAATTTAGGTTTGAGAATAAAAATCAACACAACAAATTTCAGATCTGGATCTTTGACAGTCTTCTTCTTTAGGAGCTTTGACTTGATCAGAAAAGGTTGAAGATGACTTGAGAGAAAGATCCACAAATCTGAAAACTAGAACCACCTCGATCGAGAAGATAGATCTGAAATCCTTGAGGCTCGGCGAGATCGAGTGATTCACTCTTGTCTGGATCGCTGGAGAAATAGTTCCTTGAAGACGGAGATCGACGATCCAGGATTTCTTCCGTGAACAACGATGGCGGCGGCGGCGTGAGAATTAGGGTTCACGGAATTTCCTTTTTCTTCAAAAGAATATCTCTGTAATCTTGTTAATTAGTCAATTCTGAAATGACTTATTTATAGGTGGACTCCAACGGTCATAATCTTAATTAAGGATGACACGTGGACCAATCAGAAATGACGGATTCAAAAAAATACTTAGCGAATTCGAACTTAGAAAAATTCTGGAATAGGGAACTGCTATACTCGAGTAAGAGAAGATATACTCGAGTATGGGAGTTTAGATACTCGAGTGACAAAGAGACATATACTCGAGTATGAGAATAGAAATTTACTTGATAGAGAAATGAACTACTCGAGTATTAGAAGAGATATACTCGAGTATCAGAAAAGATATACTCGAGTATCAGCAAAGATATACTCGAGTATCAGCATATGAATCCAGGAAACATTCACCTACTCGAGTATTAAAATCAACTACTCGAGTATAGAATAATTTACTCGAGTATCAAGATCAATTACTCGAGTATCAATACTTGAACTTGCAGAAAAGAGAAGAAAAGGATCTACTCGAGTATGATATATGATTTACTCGAGTGATTAACTTACTTACTCGAGTATAGAAGTATATACACGAGTATTCAGAGCCTACTCGAGTAAGTCTAACTGATTACTCGAGTAAGTCTAATTAACTACTCGAGTATGGAAATATATACACGAGTATTAAGTCTGATACTCGAGTATAACAAAGGGGTTACTTGAGTATTTTGGACTTAGAAATATTTTTGAGGAAATTAGTTCCAATGCTTCTGTCCATCAATCCAAGTGCATATAGGAAGTGTATCCCAATTGAGAGGCTATATATGGGCCAACACTTTGGATCACACAATGAGGGATTACATTGTATGGTCCTGTGTTTGGTGACCCATTATAGACTGACATTGGTCTACACTTGGCAATTAGAACCTGCACACATCCAATCTAAACACAGCATCAAATACACCTTAATTCATCTTAGTTCAAGGTCTGACCTCCTACAAATCTGAGGTATTGTGGAGACAAATCCCAATAATAGATCAGACCAGTGGTGCTTTTACTGGTTTTGAGGTGGGCGAGGCCCAACCCACCGCTTCCGTCCGCCACTACAGAGGTATCCTGGGAGGTAACAGCTCCGAAAGGGGGAACTAAAGGTCTGTGTGCACAGAGTCGGGTGTGTGAGTTGCACTTGCATGTTTCATCATACCCACACGCATGTCATAGCATAATCGATTCATTAAACCCTGACACCTAAAGTATAAGTGGTATGAGACGCTTATACATTAGGACCTGCAAAACGATCCCTTGGTCTATAAGCTTGTGTGGGCAAGTTTATAAATCAAAGGTTAATTTTGATATATATAATAACAACCCTTGCTGTTTGATAACCGACACCCCAAGGTATAAGTGGTATGGGACACTTATACGATGGGAGCCTTGCAAAAGATCCCTTTTGCTTATGTGTTCTCGCATAAGTGAAGGTTTAAATTCATATATTTGCTTTTCTTACTGCTAGACCTATTATAACATTCATATTAACTGCTCACCGAATACAACTTGCTAGATTAAGTCCACTGTCACCTGTTTACTTTTATTCTCCACCATCATGTCCTTCCCTTTCTTCCTCTCCGCTCGGTACCTAGGAGCCATGGGGGAAGGGGTAGGGGATGATAGGGCTTAGTCTTTATGACTAACGGTTTTCGAACCGCATCATTTAGGGGATTGTGGAGCCCAGCATGGAGGAGCAGCCCCAGAGATCGGTGCGCCTGGAGATGGGGCAGTCTAGCTCCGGAGTTCATACAGCCGGGACCGTGAGTCTCGACCTTGAGTAGTTTCTGTTTTGCTTCCGCTTGAGAGATTGTAGTGAGGAAATGATGTATCGGGCATAAGCCCGTATTTATAGTACTCTGATTATTGTTATTCTGTGGACACTCCCTTCGTGGAGATTTTATTTTATATACATGTGATTTATTATTGTGGACTGCATTGCTCTTACTTCAATTATTGTGCTACCTTTCTGTGATCGAATTGGCCGGCAGAATCGGCGCCTTGTGGTGATGACCCTTCAGGACGTGAAGGTGTCACCGCAAAGCGGCGACTCTGGGCCTAAGACCCCGGGTCTTAAAAGAAAAGGGGGGGGGGGGTCTTACAAGTGGTATCAGAGGAAAACATCGATCTGAAGAAGGTAGCAGTCCACTAACCCTGGGTCACCCCCGCTCGAGTTTAGTTTGGGGACAAACTAAGCAGTGGAAGCAGTGGTGTGCCCATATGGGGATCACATATAAATTGTCCACCATTATGTAATATTTGAACGTTTTCTCAGCATGTGTTTTTGTTACACAGCCTCCAGCACGGCCTACGCCACAAGGTGGAGTTCAACAGGCTCAGGATGTTGCACCACCCCCACTGGTCCCCACTCCTTTCCTTTAGTCAGACATGGGACAGACTCTGACTGCCATCCTAGAGGCTTTCAGGGCTTAGCAGGTTCCGGCCCCGCAGCCAAACCCGGGGGCCAACTGGCTGAGCATCTTTCGGGGTCTTTCTCCCCCGTCCTATTTGGGGACAGAGTCGGCGGTTCGGACGGAAGAGTGGCTAGATATCATGTACGAGATGCTGACCGGGATACGGTGTCCCTGGGAGGAGAGGGTGGCTCTGGTTGTCTCCTGCCTGGAGTCCCATGCAAAGAGGTGGTGGAAGATGTTATTGGACACGACATTTGCCGATAGGGAGGTTGCGGAGGTTACTTGGGAGGAGTTCAGGGCCGCACTGCTGGAGCATTTCGTTCCGCAGTCGGCTAGGGATGATTTGGAGGAGCGGTTCTTATAGCTGAAGCAGGGCACCCGGCCATGGTGGAGTACTATCGAGAGTTCGACCATCTGGCTCGATACGCAGATTCCTACCAGCTGGACGAGGCAGGGTATATCAGGAGGTTCTATAAGGGCCTGCGGGAGGACTTGAGGGAGGCTCTATTGTTTGTATCTGACGGGCCCATCTCCCAGATTTTGGAGATGGCAAAAAGGATTGAGGCAGATTGGCACGCCACCCGGGGCCGAAAACGGCCAGCAGAGGATCAGGGACGGAGAGGTAGAAATGACCAGCGGAGAGGTGCTGTACCAGAGGGGAGGAGGACAGAGGACCAGCCTCGTCAGGATGTGAGGCAGGAGCCGAGGGAACAGGTGATATTGGCCCCTCCACCTCTTCGGATGCAGGAGATGCCGAGACCCGGGAGAATGGCGTATCCCCCACCAGAGTGCTTCCTTTGTCATCAGATTGGGCACATTCGGAGGAACTGCCCCATGAGGGGGGCACCACCTCCAGCACCACAGGGCGGCCCACCAGCTCAGCATTACGGAGGTCGAGGACGCGGCCGCGGTCGTGGATACCAGGGGGGAGATCGTAGACAGGAAAGGGAGCAGGTATATGCCTTGGACCTTGCGCAGCCTCGGAATCCGGAGCAGGTCATAGCAGGTACGCTGCAATGCCTCTTTATTTTCATAGAATTTCCCTTTCAATGGTTAAAACTTTGAATCGCACTAGATAGATTAGCAAGGAAAGTAAAACTCACTATAGAACCCTAAGATGTCTAATCACCCCAGGTATAGTCTTCATCAGCAGCAAGCCGGCCCGCACGCTGTTCGATACTGGAGCTACTCACTCCTTTGTGTCAGAGACGTTCGTAGAAGGACTGGAAGGCATGGAGCGGTTCACAGGCTCGAGTATGAGGGTGCGACTACCGGATGGATCTGAGCTCCTTACCACGGATCACTGTAATATGGAGGCAGAAATTGGTGGAAAGGCATTCGAGGCTCCAGCGACGATTTTGAAGCTGACAGACTACGACCTGATCCTGGGCATGGTATGGCTACACTGGAACCATGCCCAGATTGATTGCCAGGCAAAGAGGATCACCGTGAGACACGGGGACTCTTTCATTACCATCGAAGGTATAAGACCTGTCTCTCGTATACTCTTATCTTCGGTACAGGCCGTTAAGGCCCATCTGTAGGGAGAGGAGGTCTATCAGATTCTATTTGAGATGGCGGAAGTTAAGGAGTCAGTGACAGACATCCCGGTGGTGCGAGATTTTGCTGACATCTTTCCAGAGAAACTACCAGGATTACCTCCACACCGAGAGCAGGATTTTCAGATACAGCTTGTGCCGGGGGCCAAGCTGGCATCTAGGGCCCCTTATCGAATGTCCCCAAAGGAGTTGGCAGAGTTTTGTACTCAGTTGCAGGAATTGGTTGAGGCAGGATTTGTTAGACCGAGTTCCTCGCCATGGGGAGCACCGGTCCTATTCGTGAAGAAGAAGGATGGGACACTCCGCCTGTGCATCGATTATCGAGCACTAAACAGGCTGACCGTCCGGAATACCTATCCGCTCCCACGGATAGACGAATTGTTCGACCAGCTGGAGGGAGCCCATTATTTCTCGAAGCTGGACTTGAGGTCAGGATACTACCAGCTACGGATCCAGGAGGAGGATATCCCGAAGACGGCCTTCAGTAGCAGATATGGCCTGTATGAGTTCACCGTGATGCCCTTCGGGCTCACGAATGCTCCGTCGGCGTTCATGAGTCTCATGAACCGGGTTTTCGAGGCCTACTTGGATGTGTTCGTCATAGTATTCATAGACGACATCCTGATCTACTCTAGGACGGAGGAGGAGCACACTCGGCATCTGGCACTCACTCTAGAGAGGTTGCGGGAGCATCGCCTTTATGCAAAATTCAGCAAGTGTCAGTTTTGGTTGAAGGAGGTGGCCTTCCTAGGCCACATTATCAGCGGAGCCGGGTTGGCAGTGGATCCGGCAAAGATTCGGGCAGTTCGAGATTGGCCGCAGTTGGAGACAGCCACCGATGTACGAAGTTTCTTGGGACTTGCCGGTTACTACCGGAAGTTCGTGGAGGGGTTCTCTCAGATTGCCCTCCCCCTCACATCTTTGACGAAGAAGGAGGCACCTTTCGTTTGGACCCCGCAGTGCCAGGCGGCTTTCCAGGAGCTGAAGGACCGACTCATCTCAGCCCCTATTCTGGCCCTTCCATCGGGAAATGAAGGATTCCAGGTGTACACCGACGCATCATAGCATATGCCTCCCACCAGCTGAAGACCCATGAGAAGAACTACCCAGTGCACGACCTTGAGATGGGGGCGGTCGTTTTTGCTCTGAAGGTCTGGCGCCATTATCTTTATGGAGTCCACTGCGACATCTACTCCGACCACAAGAACCTGAAATACGTGGACACTCAGAAGGAGCTGAATATCAGGCAGAGGCGCTGGGTGGAGTTCTTAGCAGACTATCAGTATGAGATGCACTACCATCCAGGGAAGGCAAACGTGGTGGCCGACGCATTGAGTCGGAGAGCGGCCACTTCCGAAGCTGGGCCCCAAGTTATGTCCATGGAGCTAGTCTGGTCATTCAGAGATATGCAGATATCCCTAGTGTCCGAGGATGATCCAGAGCTGTATAGGGAGTATCTGACATCGATGGTGGCCATAGACGATATTCGGGATCGCATTCGGGACGGACAGAGGACAGATGCGTGGGCAGAGCCGATGTTCCGAGCCTTGGAGGAGGGTTCGATAGGAGATTATTCCCTGAGAGATGGTCTGCTACATTTTAGAGGCAGAGTATATATACCCGCAGGAGGCCAGATCCGAGAGGATATTATGATAGAGGCGCATTGCAGCCGGTACTCTGTGCACCCGGGGATCACAAAGATGACCGCTGATCTGAATAAGATGATGTTTTGGCCGGGCATGAAGAAGGACATTACGTACTTCGTGACCCATTGCGAGGCGTGTCATTTGGTGAAGACGGAGTGCAAGAACCCCGCAGGATTGTTGCAGCCACTCCCGGTGCCGGAGTGGAAGTTCGACGATATAGCTATGGATTTTATACATGGTCTTCCCCGGTCTCGGACGGGGAACGACTCGATCTGGGTGATTGTTGATCGGTTGACGAAGGTGGCCCGCTTCGTACCGATCAGGAAGGATGACTCGGTGGGAGTGCTGGTACGGAAGTTCGTGGAGCAATATATCCGATATCATGGCGTGCCCCAGACGATAGTGTCGGACCGCGATGGACGGTTTACATCCAGGGAGTGGCGGTCAGTGCAGGCATATTTGGGCACCCGGTTGACTTTTAGCACGACCTTCCACCCTCAGACGGACGGGCAGACAGAGCGCACTAACCGGACCTTGGAGGATTTACTACGACTGTGTATACTGGACCGAGGGGAGCCGTGGGAGAAGATGTTACCGTTGGTCGAGTTCTCCTATAACAATAGCTACCAGTCCAGCATCAGGATGACGCCTTATGAAGCCTTGTATGGAAGAAAATGTAGGCCCCCGCTTTCTTGGGTTCAAGACGAGGATCCGAAGGTGTTGGGATCGGATTTTGTTGAAGACACCGAGGATCAGGTGAGACTGATCAGAGATAGGATGTTGGAGGCGCAGAGCAGACAGGCTAAATACTATAATGCCCGACATCGTCAGGTGGAGTTTCGGGTAGGAGATCGAGTGTTCTTGAAGATCCGGCCCATACACGGAGTCTCACGGGTGCGCGGTCGGAGGAAGAAGCTCAGCCCTAGGAATATGGGCCCTTACCGGATCCTGGAGCGGATCGGACTCCTAGCCTACAGGCTAGAGTTGCCGCCAGAGCTGGCAGCTCTACACGACGTCTTCCACATTTCTTCGCTGAGAAGGGCTCTACTACGCCCGAAGCAGCGGATTTTGACCACCGAAGGGCCGGTAGCTTCAGACCGATCTGTTCACTTGGAGCCAGTTCGGATCGATGACAAAGGAGTACGGATCTTGCGCCGCAAAAAGATCCCCTTAGTCAAGGTTCTGTGGAGAAACCACGGTCAGGAGGAGCACACCTGGGAACCGCAGGATCTGATGAGGCAAAGATACCCGGAGTTGTTCAGTCAGGTACATCTCACCACATCTCGGTATACTATAGATTGCCTTCTTATTTTGGACAATTAAGACTAGATAAGGAAAATTCAGGACCTAGGTATGCGCACTCAATCAGAAAGGTAGGGGCTAATCTTTTGTTTATTGGGGAGATTGTCTTTGTTTATCAAACGAACAGTCGCCTGAACCTAATAGAAAGATCGTATGGGATGTTACAAGTTTAATTTATTCTGATAGAAATCCCCGTAGGCTCAACCTCAATTTCGGGGACAAAATTTTTGTTTTGTTTATTGGGATTTGTAACATCCCATTTCCGGCTAGACCCCTAGGAGTCGGTTGGTCATGACAGAACCCTAGGAAGCCCAAAAATTGAAATAAATCGACCGAAATTTCGGGTCATGGGTTGGTCACGCCCGTGACCGACCCGTCACGCCCGTGACTTTGGGCGTGACTACTTCGACGATCGTCGATCTCCGTGAGACGATCGTCAAACTTGCTGCCCGGGCATGTCACGCCCGTGACCAAGGTGTCACGCCCGTGACCTAGGGCGTGACTCCTTCGACGATCGTCGATCTCCGTGAGACGATCGTCGCACTTGCAGCCCGGGCATGTCACGCCCGTGACCAAGGTGTCACGCCCGTGACCTAGGGCGTGACTCCTTCGACGATCGTCGATCTCCTTAAGGAGATCGTCGAAATTGAAACTAGGACCTGTCACGCCCGTGACCTAGGTGTCACGCCCGTGACCTAGGGCGTGACCACCCTTCGACGACCGTCGATCTCAGTTCGACGATCGTCGACCCAGAATTAACCACCCGGGCCTGTCACGCCCGTGACCCAGGTGTCACGCCCGTGACCACCCTTCGACGATCGTCGATCTCAGTTCGACGATCGTCGAACCCAGAATTAGCTATCCGGGCCTGTCACGCCCGTGACCTATGGGTCACGCCCGTGACCAAGGCCGAAACGTCAGCCAGACTGGAAATTTCGGTAACCGACATTGTAATCAATTCTGATTATGGGAAGTTACACCCGGAGTAATTATGGGCCGTTTCCTTCTTTAATTATTTAAATAAATAAGGAAATGTTGGTCCAATAGGAAATCACCACCTGGCGAACACTCTTCGTTTTCCAGCGTTTCAACTGCCCTGCATCATAACCGAAACGTTAGGGGAGAGCATTCATGACCATTAAGGATTTACCCTTTCATCTCCCCACTTGCTGACTTATAAAAGCCCACTTGGAGCAAGAGGAGAAGTTTACACGCTCAATCAAACGGATCAGATCTTTGTTCTTGCTGTAGGAGAAGTTCGGCTACGCCACCACTACGCCATGGCACCCCGTCGTTCATCTCGCCTCCAAACCGCGAACAAGGTCCTCCTCTGCTTCTTCTTTCATGGGTAGATCTTAGGATTCTTAGAAAGGAAGTTTGCGCTCAACGGAGCCGGACCCATCTTTCGTTTTCATGGAAAACCATGAAAAAGGTATTTTTGAGTCCGCCGGAAACTGCCACCTCCGGCGGCCCAACCACCGCCGACCGATAGCCATCGCCTCAACGGAGGTGGTGGTGGTGGTGGCTGGCCAGGGAGGTGACCGAACTGCCGGCGACGGAGCGCGAAAGAGCTACAAGAAATATGAGTTTCTGTGTCTGGTTTTCGGGTTCTGTAGGAGATGAACAGTAAAAACTGTTTATATTATATAAATTATGTAAATAACTTTATAAGGAAAATATACTTGGATGGGCACATTTTGATGCTGCAAAACGAGGCATTTAGAGGCCGTTTTAGGAAAAGTGACCAGACACGAAAGTCGTAGCCCTTCGAGTCTAGATTAATATAAAATTAGTTTCAACTCGTTTGGGTAAGCGGTTCGGCCGCAGCACCCGTTTTAGTGGGGGCTGTACCTAGAGTTGGGCAGAAATTAAAATGGATGCCCACTCTTCGAACCTTGTCCAAATGAACTGAAATTTGGGCGGGGGGTTAAACTTAGTTATACTTAACGACAGACCAAAAATGGGAATTTTTGGAGATACTTTTGCCTAAAGTTTTTGTAAAATTTTAATAAACATTATAAAATTAATTAGGAGATGAAATTAAGTCCAAACTCCCCCAAACTTTGGGTGGTAGTCCCTGGCATCAATGTTAAGATCTGTACAAAATTTCAACTCAATTGGTCGAGTTTTGAATAGGGAAGTATCAAGTCCTGCATAGGTCTTGGTGATGGATACCTTGGGGAAAAGTACGATTGGAAATGGAGTGGACAAATCTCCTCAAAAGAGGCTGATGTTGTGGCCACTATTTTGCTGAGTCCATGTCTACCCTCTTGGGTAACATGGTGTGGATTAGGGTGGATTTTACCCTAAGAGATTGGCTCAAGTCCAGTGGGTGGGAGTTTGAGTTTTGTGAAGGACATAGGAGCAAAAGCTCTTGTATGCCCTTGAAGTTTGGAGGAGAGGGGGATGATATGATGAAAACCCTCTGGTTGAAATAGTGAAGGAATTGGAGGTAATTAGGTACCTCGAATGTTGAGATTTTGGATTAGGATAAAAATGTAATTTAGTTATTTTAAGCACTAAATCTAATCCAAAAATTATGAAACTCGGGAGGAGGGAGTTTTAGGATGTTTTAGACTTATGGTAATTTTCCTGGAATTTTATGATTAATAAATATTATACTTCATGTGTTAAATGATTATTAGCCCGATCTGTTGTTTCAGTTATTTGGAAGTTTTAAATTAATTATAATCAGTTAAAATTCTGGATTTAGATCTTGACTAGTAGAATATTGATCCCTGAATTTTTATAGAATTTTACGTTGAGAAATATTAGAGGTTCATTCACAATGTTTTAATATGGGCTTTTGAGTATAAAAATAAATTAGGGCTTGTACAATTGCTGGGAAATTATGATAACTGGAACTTAAGGTTTTTAGGCCTTTTTATATCACTGGGAATTATTTGGGAATTTTTAGAGTTACTGTTATGGCACTTCATTCACAAAGCATGTTAGATTGTAATTTAGTATTTGATTTATTATGATTTAATTACCAGCAAGAAAATTATAAGATTATGTCAAAGTTATTTTCATGATAAAACCAACACCCTGTATTTTATTTGAATTATTTGGAGGACAAATTAAGGTAGTTTATTCATTAAGCTTGAAATAACTGAAATAATGATTAAATAAGTTTAGGCCCTTGAAAATCATTGTAAAACTATCAAACTTTGGAAATTTGATATTTAGGCCTACTATTATTTACTTTAATTTTGTGATAGCTGGAATCAACTAGAATGTTATACCTCATGTTCAAAATGATGATATTAGACCCTTAAGAATAAATAAATAAGTTATCGGATTTATTAGGAAAATTCCAATATTTTGGATTTAGGCAAATCTTGTTAGGATAGACCCCCGATAAATAAATGGTGGCATTTGGATGAAAAAGTAAATTACGTGTAATCTTGATTATCGCGTAGCCTAGGTGAGTCCCTAGGAGGTTTGGTTTAGCATTGATGGTAGTTGGAAGATTAGGTGTTACGCGGGTATGGCGGAAGAACGTCTTTCCGCGTGGAGAGGGTGAAGAGTCAAGTTACCCTAGGTTTAGTTTAATGTAACTCTTAAAGGGAAAAAGGTAAGGGAGATCAACCAATAACAATAAGTGCCTTGCGAAATGGAACTTTGGGCCGTAATGCCGTCGTCTTGGTTCCTAGTGCCCCTTGAGAGCCCTTCACGGGGAATACCGGGGGCAGTCCTGGGCTAACGTAAACTGTAATAACAAACTGGCAAGAGTAACTTAGTAACTAGGGCTGCACCTCTCACAAACACTGTTGGCACAGGAAGATTGATGAGAGCTTCGGCTCGGTTGGTTTGGAGACGGACGTTTTGGTCTGGGGAGCTTCAGCTCGGTTGGTTTGGAGACGGACGTTTTGGTCCGGGGAGCTTCGGCTCGGTTGGTTTGGAGACGGACGTTTTAGTCCGGGGCTTCGGCTCGGTTTTTGTGTGTTTACGAATAAACTTGCATGTGCATAAAATAGGGAAAAGTTAAGGTGGTGGGTTTTCGATATCGGGGAGTTCGATTGCACGGACACCGATATCATTGACTCGGCGAGGTGATTAGCACTTCGCCAACAGAAGTCCGGTGCGCCAGCCGGCAAGAGTACGCAGGCGTCCGCTTAGTGCACCAAGCGTTGAGGCGTACGATAGGTCAGACCAGTGGTGCTTTTACTAGTTTTGAGGTGGGCGAGGCCCAACCCACCGCTTCCGTCCGCCACTACAGAGGTATCCTGGGAGGTAACAGCTCTGAAAGGGGGAACTAAAGGTCTGTGTGCACAGAGTCGGGTGTGTGAGTTGCACTTGCATGTTTCATCATACCCACACGCATGTCATAGCATAATCGATTCATTAAACCCTGACACCTAAAGTATAAGTGGTATGAGACGCTTATACATTAGGACCTGCAAAACGACCCCTTGGTCTATAAGCTTGTGTGGGCAAGTTTATAAATCAAAGGTTAATTTTGATATATATAATAACAACCCTTGCTGTTTGATAACCGACACCCCAAGATATAAGTGGTATGGGACACTTATACGATGGGAGCCTTGCAAAAAATCCCTTTTGCTTATGTGTTCTCGCATAAGTGAAGGTTTAAATTCATATATTTGCTTTTCTTACTGCTAGACCTATTATAACATTCATATTAACTGCTCACCGAATACAACTTGCTAGATTAAGTCCACTGTCACCTGTTTACTTTTATTCTCCACCATCATGTCCTTCCCTTTCTTCCTCTCCGCTCGGTACCTAGGAGCCATGGGGGAAGGGGTAGGGGATGATAGGGCTTAGTCTTTATGACTAACGGTTTTCGAACCGCATCATTTAGGGGATCGTGGAGCCCAGCATGGAGGAGCATCCCCAGAGATCGGTGCGCCTGGAGATGGGGCAGTCTAGCTCCGGAGTTCATACAGCCGGGACCGTGAGTCTCGACCTTGAGTAGTTTCTGTTTTGCTTCCGCTTGAGAGATTGTAGCGAGGAAATGATGTATCGGGCATAAGCCCGTATTTATAGTACTCTGATTATTGTTATTCTGTGGACACTCCCTTCGTGGAGATTTTATTTTATATACATGTGATTTATTATTGTGGACTGCATTGCTCTTACTTCAATTATTGTGCTACCTTTCTGTGATCGAATTGGCCGGCAGAATCGGCGCCTTGT
This sequence comes from Platanthera zijinensis, assembly GCA_039513925.1. Classification (NCBI taxonomy): domain Eukaryota; kingdom Viridiplantae; phylum Streptophyta; class Magnoliopsida; order Asparagales; family Orchidaceae; genus Platanthera; species Platanthera zijinensis. The sequence goes on along the minus strand of CM077090.1, from coordinate 158,024,410 downwards.
GGTGATGACCCTTCAGGACGTGAAGGTGTCACCGCAAAGCGGCGACTCTGGGCCTAAGACCCCGGGTTTTAAAAGAAAAAGGGGGGGGGGGGGGGTCTTACAAGCGCTGTGAAGGCAAAGCTGCTGCGGTGCTTTCTCACCAGCTAGTTTTCGATGGCTCCCAAGAGATCGTCAAGGGTAACGATCTCCCTTCTTGGACATGTGAAGTCCTTCTTTTCTGCATTGCATAGGGAAAACCCTTCCCCGCGAGTGTGCGGTGGGTTGTGGTGTCCCTTGGGGTAGATATGTGAAGTACCCCTTGTTAGAGTCCGGAATTAGAGTACGGATCTAGGCATGCTGTGTGAAGCCCATCTGGACATGCTGGTCTGGATTGGTGATGCTTGTTTGCATATCGGAGAAGACTCCGTGGTTATGGCTTGTTTGCCTTGTGCCTACCTGTTGCTTGGGGCAGCAGGAAGTACTGGATGAAGTCCAGGAAATGAAGAGGGTTGGATGCAACTCTTGTGGCCGTGCGTTGCCACTTTATGTGTGGTTGAGCCGTTGGGCTGCAACTCGATGAAAAGGCAGATTGCCGAACAGGAAAGGTGAAACCGACCCGCGCCTATAAATTGCCATGGATACTTCCGTATTCGAGGTGGCACGGCGACTTGAGCAACGGGGGGTGGCTGATCCGTACCTGCGTTATGTCCGTCCGACTTGGAAGCCTGGTTATAGGTTTAGTTGGAGCGCATAATGAGAGTCTTAGGCCCGCGCGCCAAAAAGACTAGAATGCTCAATACCGTGTAAACGGTGGTGTTGACCCTGGTTTTCCGGTGCACCAAGAATGTGCCCTGAGTGCACGGACTGTCGGGCCGTGTGGCCGACGGTTGTGATGGCTTGAATGTGCCTGCGCGCACATAGTTGCTATTGTTGATACCATGCTGTGCAGGTAAAGAATGCTACTGCCCCGAGAAAGGGGTAGGATTATTATAATTAGGTCAGCTGAATGCTGACCATTGCCGTGTTTGCCACCGTTTGGGTGGATTGTCCCTATGCAGGTGCTGGAGAGCCAAGTGGTAAATGAAGGGCTGAAGCCCTACTGCTGTTGCTGCTGCTGCTGCGGCTAGCCCTTGAAGGCTGCGCGAATGGTTTTGTTTGTTTTGCTTTCACTCATGTATGGCCGGCCTGCGCGCCGATGTTTGTAATCCATGAGATGTGGAAAGAGGAACTGTAAGGCCTTAAGGCCAACCCTTCAACTTTGTTGTACATTCTGTGGCTGTATATATAACTGTGGTTTATATATTGGACATTCCTGGTTAGAGTTCAATTTACAACTTAAAGCTTCCGCTAGCATGCTCTGAGTTAGGATACGTGTATGGTTTGGTATTATTCTGTGACCTCACCGTCTGTTTGTGGCATATCGTGTGGGGCCCCGGCCGGACCTTCTACGATACGTCATGTAACGGATGGGGTCGTTACACTGCGCAAGGTCCGTTAGGCATGGGGGTAACTCCGGCCGACTTTTGCCGCATGCTTGCAGAAGCGATGGTGGCGGACCAAGCTGTAGCGGCAGCATAAGTAGCAGCCCCCGTTGCTCAGGTAGCAACTCCTGCTACCCCGGATACGACGACGGTTGTGCCGAGCGAGGAAGCCAGGCGGGCAGAGCTGTTGGACGAAAGGGTGATTGTCGGGCATGGTGACTGGCAAATTAAGTATTTCCTGAGCTTCCACCCTCCAACCTTTAAGGGAGTCGGCACGCCAACAGATGTAGAGGATTGGTGGGCTCGGATTTAGGAGCTTTTGAGGGCGGCAGAGACGCCAGACGATAAGAAAGCAGAGTTTGCAGCCTTCATGTTGGAAGGAGACGCCAAGTTGTGGTTGGTGAGCCATAGTGGACGGAAGTTTCCTGGACTAACTCCGTCCATTGATGAATTTGGGAATGCTTTCCTGAAGAAGTACATTCCCGCGTCGACAAGGTAAGCCCTCCAGAGACAGTTTCTGCACTTGGTGCAGCGAGACAAGACCATGGACGAGTATGTTTAAGAATTCACTCGTTTGGGTCGTTATGCAGGAACGACCATGGCGGATGATGAGGAGAGAGAAAATCTCTTCTACCATGGATTGAGGGAGAATCTGAGACAGACCCTCATATCAATGAAACACGCGGGTTTCAACGAATTGGTTGAGGCGGCCAGGATTTTGGAAAGTGATATGGAGCGAACCCAGCGCCGCAAGGGTTTCACACCCAAGCAAGGGGAAGGGAAGCCTTCTCAGTCCCACGGGAAGTCGGAAGGGAGCAGATGGAAGAAGAATCCTCACTTGTACAAGTCTGGTAAGAAAAGTAACTGGACATCCAGAGGGTCTCGCTCTAAGGGACCTTTGACGTGCTATAATTATGACAAGGCAGGGCATATAGCAAGATTTTGTACTCAAGGGGGAACTAAACAAGAACCAAGACAGGAGCAGACTGTGCGCTCTGGCCCCAGTGCCGCAGAGAAAGGGAAGATGGCGGAGTCGAGCGCTTCTCGGTTTCGACCGGTGCAGCCAAGGGCCTCTAACCTTGGGCAACAGGAAGTGATCCGTCAACCCGATGTGGTGACAGGTATGAGAGTTTAACTTCCACCTTGGGTTTTCATGAATTCAAGCCGTTTATGTTTGTTTCATGTGTTTAGGCTTTGTGATAGTTTCTGGGTACCCCGCTAGGGTACTGTTTGATACTGGAGCGTCACACTCCTTCCTTGCAGAAAGATTTATCCAGAGGATTTGAGTTGAGTCTTTCTCAATGGACGTAGAATTGAAAATGCGCATGCCCAATGGGTAATCTATGACTACCAGGGCTAAAGGACGTATATGTTGGAGTCTAGATAGAGTCAACTTCATGTTGATGGCGCCAGTCTTACCATTGGCAGAGTTTGACGTAATATTGTGGATGGACTGGCTAGTAGAGCAGCGTGCCAGTATCGACTGCCTGTCCAAGGTGGTAACCCTGAGGGGCAAAGGGCAAGCAGAAGTTAAGTTTGAGGGTCTTCACGGAGTAGCCTGTTCCCTAGTTTTGGCCATGCAGTTAGTACGGGCGGTTAACCAAGGAGGTGTAGCCCTGGTAGCACTGTTGGAGGTTAGCCTTTCCAGGTTATCTCTTGGAGAAGTACCCGTAGTGGCAGAGTTCGAAGACGTGTTTCCTGAGGAGTTTCCAGGAGCACCTCCACGACGGGAGATTCATTTCTCTATCGAGCTAGTGCCAGAGGCTAGGCCGGTGTCACATCCTCCCTTCAGGATGACACCAAAGGAGTTAGACAAACTTAAAGTTTAATTGCAGGAGCTTTTGGAGTAGGGGTATATCCGACCCAGTTCTTCACCGTTGAGCACGCCAGTGTTGTTCGTAAAGAAGAAAGATGGTAGTATGCGGTTGTGCATAGACTACCGAGAGTTGAACAAACTGACTATTAAGAATAAGTATCTGATTCTTCGGATAGACGATCTATTCGACTAGTTGGTGGGTTCGGTGGTGTATTCAAAGTTAGACTTGAATTCAGGATACTATCAGTTACGAATCCGAGACGAAGACATACCCAAGACCGCGTTTGGCACGAGGTATGGTCACTTTGAATTTTCGGTGATGCCTTTCGGGCTGACGAATGCACCATCTGTATTTATGGGCTTGATGAACCGAGTTTTTCACAAATACTTGGACTCGTTTGTAGTCGTCTTTATTGATGACATCCTTGTTTATTTCAAGTCAGAAGAAGAGCACGATACTCACTTGAGATTAGTGTTGCAAGTGTTGAGAGAGAACTAGCTTTATGCAAAGTTCTCCAAGTACGAATTCTAGTTAGAGAAAGTTGCGTTTTTGGGCCATATGATTAGTGGAGATGGGGTCGCAGTAAATCCAACGAAAGTGGAAGCCATCAGAGATTGTCCAGTATTGAGGACCGTGGCGGAAGTCCGGAGTTTTCTTGGACTAGCCGGGTACTATCGAAGGTTTGTGGAAAACTTTTCGCGGATAGCTCTACACCTCACCTCACTAACTCGTAAGGATCAGAAGTTCGTGTGGATACAAGAGTGCAGTCAGGCGTTTGATACCCTGAAGGAAAGGCTGATGACAGATCCAATTCTAAGTCTGCCAAAGGGGACTGAATGATTTCAAATTTTTAGCGACACGTCCGGTTGTGGTTTAGGGTGCGTATTAATGCAACATGGCAGTGTGATCGCTTTTGGGTCTAGGCAGTTGAAGCCTCACGAGATAAACTACCTCGTCCATGATTTAGAATTGGCGGCGGTAATTTTTGCGTTGAAATTGTGGCGGCACTACATTTATGGTGCGAAGTTGGAGATCTACACGAATCACAAAAGTCTGAAGTATCTCCTAGATCAGAAGGACTTAAATATGCGGCAACACAGGTGGGTTTAGTTCCTTGGGGACTATGATGTGGAGATTCAGTACACGCCAGACAAAGACAATGTGGTGGCTGATTCCTTGAGTAGAAAATACTCCGGGCAAGGGAATTGGATCGAAGCTCATGATGAGCGGTTGAGGCGGGACTGGGAATCCCTCGGCATGGAGTGTGTGGCCATAGGCGAGTCTAATGTTGCTCGGTTGAACTGGATCGAAATGCAGAACAATTTGTGCGATCGTATTCGGGAAGCGACCCGTTTCGATGCGGACTTCCAACCATACATGGAGGAATCTCTAAAGGGTGAGGGTAGCGCATGGGAGATGATTGATGGGATTCTGAGGAAGGGCGGGGGGATTTGTGTACCGCAGTTCGGCAAGCTCCGTGAGGAGTTGATGTTTGAGGCCCACTTCACAAAGTACTCCATTCACCCGGGATGTACAAAGATGTACTTGGATATGAAAAAATCCTATTGGTGGCCTGGTTTGAAGCAAGACGTAGCGTTGTACGTGAGTCGGTGCCAAACTTGTGCCTTGGTGAAGGCCGAGTGTCAGAAGCCGGGCGGGTTTTTGAAGTCTCTTCCTATCCTAAAGTGGAAATTCGACGACATCTCCATGGATTTTGTGCATGGGTTACCTAGATCGTAGCAGGGTAACGATGCAATTTGGGTGACCGTGGATCGCTTATCCAAAGTGGTACACTTCATCCCAAATCGGAAGGAGGACCGCGTGGAGAAGCTGGTGGAATTGTACGTTCGCAACATTGTGCGACTGCATGGGATTCCGAAGAGCATAGTTAGTGACCGCGATGGACATTTCACGTCTAAGGATTGGAGGTTGGTGAAGAAAAGTCTGGGCACGAAGCTCAAGTTCAGTACGACCTTCTTTCCTCAAACTGATGGGCAGACCGAGAGAACGAACCGTACTATGGAGGATATGCTGAGGATGTGTACTCTTTACTTCGGCAAGAAATGGGAGGATCATCTCTTCATGGTAGAGTTCGCATATAATAATAGTTACCAAGCAAGTATAAAGATGGATCCATACAAAACTTTGTATGGGAGGTGGTGTCAAACACCGATGTCTTGGACAGAGGCACGAGACACCAAGCTCTTGGGCAAAAAAGTTGTAGCTAACGCTTGTGAGTTGGTGTGAACCATTCAAGAGCACATGAAGATTGCTCAAGAGCGGCAAGCGAAATATTTTAATGCTCGCCACAGGAATGTGGAGTTCGCGATAGGCGATTGGTTTTATCTAAAGATCAAGTTGTTCAAAGGTGTTTCGCGGATTCGCCGACTCAAGAAGTTGAGTTCGAGATTTTTAGGACCCTTTGAGGTTATAGAACGGGTGAGAGAAGTGGCGTATCGGTTGGCATTGTCCAATGAGCTTAGTGGATTGCATGATGTCTTCCATGTCTCCATCTTGAGGAAGGCCATAATGGAGGCTAGTGTGGTGATCAAATCGGCATCAATGCCAATAGAAGAAGACTTGAGAACGCGAGTTCGTCCAGTTGGTATAGAAGACTAAAAAGTTCAGCAGTTGCGGAACAAAGAAGTCAAGCTCGTGAAGGTGTATTGGGATAACTGCGGGTGTGACGAGTTCTCTTGGAAGCGTGAGCATGCAATGCGCGAGGACTATCCCGGGTTATTTGTGTAAGGCTGGTTTAAAACGGTAGCCGATGTGTGGCAACAATGTTTTACTAGTTGCAATTATTATTATTATTTCTTTCTGGTTGTCTCCCTAGATGAGGATTAATTTCGGGGACGAAATTCTTGTAAGGGGGGAGGAGTTGTAACACCCCAGTTTGCAGACCGTGAGTCACTAGAAGTTAACGCCCGACGGTAGGGATGCCACGGGCGATTGGTCGTTGTTTTTGGCTGTTGTTTAAAGCGCACGATCACTGGATATAGTGCGCATGACCACTGGTCGTGCACCACTTCTCGTGCGCACTTTTCACCGGTTAGCCAAGTTCTGTTTGGGTAAACACACGATCTTTGGTAAGAGTGCGCACGACCACTGGTCGTGCGCCGCTGCTCGTGCGCGTTTATCCCTTTTTTTCCGTAGTTCTGCCAGAGGTAATCACACGACCATGAGATCTATTGCGCACGACCACTGGTCGTGAGCCACCGATCGTGCGGTCGGAACGGTTCCGTCAATTTTGGTTCGTGGCTGTCAGATGCTTCCCCAAATTAGATCCAAAGGCTAGGATCTTCCGCCCAAACGATCTTATTAGGGCTGAGAGGGTTTTTCCTCTCATTATTCTCATCTTTAGGGTTTGAGAGAGGGGTTGGAGAGGAAGAGAAGGAAAGAGGAAGGAGAGAGCTTCTTCCGCCATTGACGGAGCTTCGGAGCTCCGATCGCCGTTCCGAGACTAGATCCGTGGAGAGGGCGTGGAGGCGCTTGTGTCAAGCCGTTCAAAGCAAAGCTTCCATGGCTAGGAAGAGGGTTCGTAAGGTAACGACACTTCTCCTCTTGGTTTTAGGATGCACGTTTAGCATCTTCTCTTATTCTCATTCCTTTTTGGCTCCAGATCTCTTAAATAAGAGGGGTTTGGGTTGCCATTGTTTAAGATGAACTTTCGGGTCGATTGTGTCCATCCTCGGCATGATTTTGCATTAGAGATCTGCTCCGTTAGTGGATCCCATCCTTGTTCATCATCTGGCCCAGAAACGAGACCTGAGGAAACCAAAATTCGCACTTGCTCAACTTGGCGAATAACTTGTGATTCCTTAACTCCGACAGAACCAAGCGCAGATGCTGCTCATGCTCCTCAGCGCTGTGGGAATAGACCAACACGTCATCGATGAAAACCATAACGAACTTGTCTAGGAAATCTTTGAACACCCGGTTCATCATATCCATGAAAGCTGATGGTGCGTTGGTCAGACCAAACGACATCACCAAGAACTCAAAATGTCCATGCCTCGATCTAAACGCAGTCCGTGGAATATCTGCCTCACGGATCCTGAGCTGATGATAGCCAGAACGAAGATCGATCTTGGAGAACACCGTGCTACCACACAATTGATCAAATAAGTCATCGATCCTCGGCAGAGGGTACCTGTTCTTAATAGTGACTTTGTTCAACTCCCTGTAGTCGAGGAAAAGCCGCATCGACCCATCTTTCTTCTTTACAAACAAAACAGGAGCACCCCAAGGCGACAAACTCTGCCTGATAAACCCTTTTGCCAATAACTCATCCAACTGGACTCGCAACTCCTCTAACTCACGAGGGGTCATCCGGTACAGCGCCTTAGCAATAGGACGCGTACCCGGTTCCAAATCAATCACAAATTCGACATCCCGATCGGGAGGAAGACCAGGAAGGTCATCAGGAAAAACATCAGCGAAACCATGAACAACGGGAATCTCCTCTAAGCGCGGTACACTGACAGTGGTCCCCACCACCGAGACTAAATAAGCAAAACAATCAGAAAGAAACAACTTCTGAGCACATACCGCAGAAAAGATAGGAGAATCTTGGAACGGATCAACATACATACTTCCCGGCTGACAATCTTTGATGAAGTCCAAGCGCTTCCCTTTGCATTGAATGACCGCATCATACTTAGACAGCCAGTCCATGCCCAGAATAATATCGAAGTCCTCCAGATCAATCATCTTCAAGTCTGCCTTCACAAGAAAATCCCCCAACAAAACAGGGCAATCTTGAATGCCAAAATCTGATAACACAGATTCACCAGAAGGGAACTTGACGCGGAAGGTATCACGAACTCGATCTATAGTTAACCGATGTCGCTCCACAAAGGCTCTAGCCACAAATGAGTGGGTAGCGCCGAAGTCGAATAGAACACGCGCCCAGCGGCTCTTCACCTTAAATTTCCCTATAGGAGTATATACAACTAAGGAACTACCAAAACAAAACTGTAACCTTTCTAGTAAATAAAACTTTCAGGCTGGAAGAATAACTAACCTGAGATGACCTGAGTCGAAGCTTGAGCCTCCTCGAAAGAGATCACGTTCAGCTTTCCTTTGCCCTTGTCCACACGTTGAGGCGGAGGTAGTGCCTGAAGTGGAACTGCATGAAGAGCAGGCTGGACCTGAGGACACCTAGACTTGATGTGACTCTTCTGCCCGCACTGATATCAGACTTTATCCTTGGACCAGCACTGGGCAGCATCATGCCCGGGTCGCTTACAAACAGAACAGGAAACATCCCTCCTAGGAGCACCCTGAATAGCATGAACTTGCTCCTTCTTTTGAGCTGCTGCCTTTTTGAAACACCTCTCAACAGGGTGGCCTGACCGACCATAGAAGCTACACACCACCTTACTCTTCTTTCCCGAAGCAGTACCGGGTACCTGGGGTTTCTTCTCCTCAATAGACTTCCTCTTATCCTTCCTCATTTGCTGGCCTCTACTTTTTGCAGTCTCGATAGCCTCCACCTTCAGATCAGCCTCCACTACCCCTGCATAAGTCTCTGATCCATAAGCACTGGTCAACTGCTGCACCTAGCTCCTCAAGCCACCAAGGAATTGCTTGACTCGATCAGCCTCAACACTTACCAACCCAGACGAAAACCGGCTCAACTTGCTGAACTCTATCTCATACTCACCGACCATGAGTTGCCTTTGCTTCAGGTGGAGGAAGTCATTCATAAGACGGTCACGCTCGACCGAAGGCAAGAACTTCCTCAGCAGCATTTCCTTGAATACTTCCCAAGAGCAACCAGCTACCAAGCTCTCCTTTTCTCTAAGCCACCAACTCTTAGCCAAACCCTTGAGCTGATAAGCGGCTATCATCACTCTCTGATCATCTGCAATACCGGAGTACGAGAACATCTCCTCCATGGAGATCAGCCAATCGTCTATAACCATGAAATCTGCCTTCCCATCATAAGTAGGAGGGCTAAGTATCTTAAACTGTGAGATAAACGCCATCTCCGCTGGCACCACTACTGGAGGTCTCAGGGGTGCAGGAGGAGGAGGAATAGCCAACCCCCTACAGGGCCTTGCACTCCCTGAGTCTGTCCTGCCACAACTGCCACCAGAGACTGGATCTGGGCCTGCATCTCCACCATCTGCCTACTCAAGGAAACGCTACTCTACCGCAGGCTCTCGATCACTGCATCATTCTGCACTCCCGATGACTCACCCTCAGATAGGGGGGTCGCTCTAGTCGAAGGGCGTCTCGCCATCCTCACAATCATAATAACATTAGTCAGATCCTAGTACAACAGCTGCAACTAACTACGAGTACAGACAATACATACATAAATATGATCTTAAAGCTGCTAAACATGCTCTGGGAGTTTATTTTTACAAGAATTGATGTTATGCCTTAACCTAGGATGGTTAACCACCACCATACTAACTCTTGTGCCTAGATCGGGAATGCATGGCTTTATATTATTTTTGACTCGAAAACTTATGTGTGTACATATGTCATCCTGCCAGTCTTTAGCTTGACACGTTGTGCTTATGCAATGTTATGCTATGCATGTTTGTGCTATGCATTCTAAAAAGACCCTAATGCATGTTATGAGCGGCGTACAAATGAAAATGTTATGCATCCCATACTACATAACATTTTCATGCAACGAAAAGAAAACGAGCTAGTCGCAGCCATGTGGTGAGATTATGCATCCCATACTACATAACCCTCACATGTTGCCCCTATGGTGGATCCATATACCAACACATATTATGCATCCCATACTACATAATATGCCCCGTATACTTCGTGTTATGCTATGAGTGTAGTGTTTGTGTTGTTGCCAAGACGTGCTGATGACATATCGGTGTGTGAATGACATGATGTTGAACTACTAATGCAATCAAAAGGGAAGGTTGCCCGACTAACTTGTCAAGCAACCTCCCTCTGATACCAACTGTCACAACCCGCATTTTCTCCGAGGAAAACAGATTATCAGAGTAGGAGAAAACACACATCATGATGCCACGTCGAGCAGGGGATAACTGCCGACGCTCAGGAAAACCACTATCAACTATACTTTATGAAAATTCATAAGTTATATGATTAGAAAATCAGTTATATTTTTAAAGGCCGTATCCCTCGGCTCGGTGGATCACCTAGTCCACAATTTAAAAACTATACTTATACGCTACGTAAAATACTTTATTCAGGTTCGACATCCTAAAAGAGTGCATAAGTGTCCCTAGAGGACAACTTATACTATGCAGGACCCTACATTTAATTTATACTATATATATAGGAAAACGATCTTTTTACGTTATTTGGAAAATAGTGATGAGTTTTATAAAACATGTTTATCATGAGGTATACTTATAATAGTGTTTTTAGGTTTAAAAGTAAATAGCAACCTAGCATAAATCATCCCCAGAGAAAGTAGACTATCTCCAGAAAAAGGTAGCAGCAAAAAGATAACATATATAGTATCAAGGAAAAACTACCAGTGGGCGCCAACAAACTGACACGAACCCACTGGCAAGTATGTATGTCTGTAAGAAAGAAGCAATAAACTACCTCACAAGACCAAGGAACTAATCTCCACAGTACGAGAGACCACCAGCAACAGCACAGCACAACTAGCCGCCTAATCGACAACTAACCAGAACCTGAGTCATTCAAAGAAGAAAAGAATACCTCAGCAAGCTAAAGAAGTAAAAGCTATATGGAAATGTTAAGTTTAAAGGTAAGCAAGAAGAGTAAGCAAACCGAAACAAGCACCACTATCCAAGGCAAGACAAAAAGAAAAGTACTATGTGCGAGGAAACATCAACAACCCTGCCCCAAAAAAAAATAAATCCTGCAGAGTTTACCAGGCTACCATGAGCCCAAACGTTGCAAATTTTCAAAGGAAGAAACGTCTAACACCTTAAGCTGTGAGAGATGGTAGTAACAAAAACAACGCGGATCCGGGTTGGAGGCAAACTCAGTCCCCAACCACCATTTTCAAGAAACAAAGCTCAAGGGTCTACATGTGAACGCACTAGGGAACTCCCACCCCCTTGCCCAGCCCGTACCTGGAGCAAGATAAAAGAAAAGGGTGGCCATGGCTAAATTACACAACACTACCCCCATTAAGAGCTTCAAACCACCACTACTAACCACGACCCACGATTCGGTCTTTTTGGAAAAAATATAGCCGACAAGGAACCTCAAAATCAAGGAATTCACTCGGGGGAGAAAATCATGGTAAGGGAAAAGCGTTGAGATGACTCAACACGGTATGGGGATGAGTCAGCCCCACTAACTCAATGCCTAAATAGACGGTGGCGTTGAGTGAGCTAACCTCACTCAACGCCAAAACAGCTATGGCGTTTAGTGAGGTCCACTCCCTCGACGCCTTCAGCAAAACAGGCTGTGGCATTGAGTGAGCAAACCTCACTCAACGCCAAAACAGCTATGGCGTTGAGTGAGGTCCACTCCCTCAACGCCTTCAGCAAAAGCGGCTGTGGCATTGAGTGAGCTAACCTCACTCAATGCCAAAACAACTACGACGTTGAGTGAGGCCCACTCCCTCAACGCCTTGAGCAACACAGGCTGTGACGTTGAGTGAGCTAACCTCACTCAATGCCAAAACAGATACGACGTTGAGTGAGGTCCACTCACACAACGCCTTAGCACTTAGCCGTAATAGAAACCAACTGTGGCATTGAGTGAGTCCACCTCTCTCAACCCCAAAACAGCTTTGGTGTTGAGTGAGGTCGACTCACTCAACGCCAAAGTACTTAGCCGCCAAAAACAAACTGCGGCGTTGAGTGTGTCCACCACTCTCAACGACAAAACAGCTTTGGCGTTGAGTGAGGTCGACTCACTCAACGCCAAAGTACTTATCTGCAAAAACAAACTGCGATGTTGAGTGAGTCCACCTCTCTCAATGCCAAAAAAGCTTTGGCATTGAGTGAGGTCGACTCACTCAACGCCAAAGTACTTAGCCACAAAAACAAACTGCGGTGTTGAGTGTGTCCACCACTCTCAACTACAAAATAGCTTTGGCGTTGAGTGAGGTCGACTCACTCAACGCCAAAGTACTTAGCCACAAAAGAACAGATTTAGGGCAATGGCATTGAGTGTGTGCACCACACTCAACGCCAAGTCCAAGGAGACCCGGCGTTGAGTGTGTGCACCACACTCAATGCCAAATCCTGAAATTTCCAACGCTTGAACCAGCAATCATATTACTGTAGTAAAATTATTCTAACAGCCAAACACAATTCTAGGGTTATAATGAGGACTAGCACAATTTTTGAGTTAAAGTTTCTAACTCCTACCCGGCTACATCTACTGCACAGGAAAATGCTAACCTAACACTTACTTCCTTCCCCAGCCCGAGAACAAACAAGCTACAACAAGAAAAGAAATCAGAGAACATAAACTTAGCAAGGGCAAGAACCCACTTGCCTCGATTTCCGGAAGGTCTCGATCGACTTCTCTACTTCCCCACGGATCTGGTAGCCAACACCTAACCGAGCAAGACTGGACATTTTTCGGAGAGGGAGAGGGGTCAAACAAAAAATCTACAACACCATAGAAAGACACGAAATGGAGAAAGCTTACCATCGAAAAGAAGATCAAGAGGAGAGCAGTCAGATCCACCCTCGGAACGAAAATCCGACCGCTAGAACTCCGGGAAACGGCGGTGGAAGGTAAGGCTGTTCACCGATTTTCTTCTGCTCACGAACAGGGAGACGGTTATTCTCTCACGGAAGGAGACGATGAATAGTCTCGTTTTGACTTAAGGCTATATATATACATAGACACGTCTTTTCAGCCTGAACTGCCACCTAAAAACCGCAGGATTAAATCACCCAGCTTTTGACCGCCGGATTCTTTTGAACAGCTAAAATATTACTTATTTACACTTATTATTAGCACTCCCAAAACGACGCGAAAATCGAACCTCTACAGAATTCAACTAAATTTGCACCGTAGCTAAATATCCACGCTATAAACACAACGGTGAAGTCGAAATTAACTTTCGACGAACAGAACTCGAGTTATACCCACCCAAATACAAAACACAAGCATCCCCCGAGAGGCCACACCGGGTCACCCAAAACGACTCGGCTTGCTAGGGAGATCTTGTCAATAGGCTACAAAATAGGCCACTCAGTTCTAAGGATTTAAGACCACACTCCACAGATGGCACAAGCCTACAAAATGCGTCGACTTAACGCAAAGCAAGAATTAAATAATCACAGAAAAATCGGGGGCGTTATACCCGGCCGGACCCATATTATACAGTCATTATAGGGGAGGTGTTACAAACCTATGGTGTCAATTTCTTTGAAACATTCTCTCCTGTTGCTCAGATTACTACAATCCATGTGCTTTTCTCTGTGGGTGTAAACAAAGATTGGGAAATGTCTCAGTTGGATGTCAAGAATGCCTTTCTTTATAGTGATTTGAATGAGACTATTTATATGGAGCAACCTCCTGGGTATGTTGCTCAGGGGGAGTCTCAAGTTTGTAAATTGAAGAAGGCCATCTATGGTTTTAAGCAAAGCACGAGATCCTGGTTTGACAAGTTCAATGAAGTTATTTCTGTCGTTGGATTTGTTCGAAGTGCTCCAGATAACTCTCTATCTGAGGACTTCGTGTCCCGGATCAGCGTGCCTACTCGCATGATGACAGATATCGTGAAGGTGTTATTGCCCAATAGATGCGTGATGCGTGCAAATAAGTCTTGTTGTATTGAAGTGCGAATAGGAAGTTGAGTTTTCAGATTGGAAGCATCGGTGTTACCGATATATGAATTTGATGTGATCTTTGGTATGGATTGGATTTCGATGCAGCATGCCTGTATTGATTGCAGCTCAAAGGAAGTCACACTTGGTCAGAATACCGAGCTAGAGACTATATTTACCGGTATGCGAGGATCAAGGAAGATATTGATGTCTGATCTCCAAGTAGTCAAGGCTGTTCAGAAGGGCGCGGAGTTTTTCTTCACGCTTGTTGAGGCTGTTGAGCCTAAGGCCAGTGTGAATGATGCTCCGATTATATCAGAGTTTGCAGATGTGTTTCCAAAGGATCTTTCTGGGTTACTACCCTAGCGGTAGATTGACTTCGCTATCGAGTTGGTGCCAGGTGAGAAACCTGTGGCCCGCTCGTCGTACCGAGTAGCACCAAAGGAAATGGCAGAACTTAAGGTTCAATTACAAGAGCTGTTAGAGCAAGGATGTATACGCTCAAGTATGTCACCTTGGAGCGCACCGGTTCTTTTAGTGAAAAAGAAGGACGAAAGCTTGCGGCTATGCATCGACTATCGAGAACTGAACAAGTTAATAGAAAAGAATAAGTATATGATTCCACGAATAGATGAATTATTCGGCCAACTGGTGGGATCAACGGTGTACTCGAAGCTGGACTTGAAGTCTGGCTACTACCAGCTGAGGAATTGGGAATGTGACATTCCTAAGACAGCGCTTGGAACATGCTACAGTCATTACAAGTTCATAGTAATGCAGTTTGGGCTAACAAATGCGCCATCGGTGTTCATGGACCTAATGCACTGAACATTTCGAGAGTACTTGGACTTGTTTGTAAACGTCTTTATTGACGACATTCTCATGTACTCTCAGTCTGAAGAAGACCATGCGAACCATTTATGGATGGTGTTGCACACCCTGAGAAGGAACAAGCTCTACGCCAAGTTCTCAAAGTGTGAGTTCTGGTTATCGTCAGTGGATTTTCTTGGCCATATGGTGAGCGGAGAAGGCATTGGGGTGGATCCGTCTAAGATAACAGCAATACGAGAGTGGCCGGTGTTGTCTTCTGTAGCCAAAGTCAGAAGTTTCCTTGGACTGGCGGGCTACTACAGACATTTTGTAGAAAACTTCTCATAGATCGTCTTGTCTCTTACCATACTAATGAGGAAGGATCAGAAGTTTGTCTGGAAGTCAGAGCGTGCGCGAGCTTTTGAAGAGCTGAAGAGTCTCTTGACCACGATGCCAATTTTGATGTCGCCATGTGGTTCGAACGGCTTTGAAATATACAGCGATGCATTAGGGAGCGGCTTGGGCTGCATTCTTCTTCAATTTGGAAAGGTGATCGCTTATTACTCACGCTAGTTGAAAGTGCAGGAGCGGAACTATCCCGTCCATGACTTTGAGTTGGCGGCGGTGATTTTTGCACTTAAACAATGGCGTCATTATTTATATTGCGTGAAAGTTGATATATTCACGGACCATAAGAGCCTAAAGTATCTATTGGATCAGAAAGATCTCAATATGGGACAACGAAGATGGATGGAGTTCCTCGAGGACTACACCTTCAAAATCCATTATACTCCAGGGAAGGGAAATGTTGTCCCAGATGCCTTGAGTCGTAGGACTCCGATAAGGGCAAATTAGTTGCAACTGCATGATGAATGGTTGATCAAGGAGCTGGAAGCTTTAGAGATTTCTTGTGTTAACAAGAATTCCACTACAAATACATGCCTGAACTGGACGAAGGTACAGTATGAACTTGCGGACAGGGTTCGGCGAGCAATAAAACTTGATGAAAGTCTAAAACGATATGCAGCGGATGGGTCGGATTCCCAGTTTTCCTTGGATGACGGCCTTTTTCGGAAAGACGGTCGTTTGTTCATCCCGAAGATGGCTAAGCTAAGAGAAGAATTGATGTATGAAGCTCACTTCACGAAGTATTCCATTCACCCAGGGAGCACAAAGATATACAAGGACATGAAGAAGATGTTCTGGTGGCCAGGCATGAAGAAAGACATAGCTTTCTATGTGGTAAAATTTCAAACGTGTGCCCTAGTGAAAGTAGAATGTCAAAAGTCTGGAGGTTTCCTGAAGTCGCTGCCTATTCCGGAATAGAAGTTTGATGACATTTCGATGGATTTCGTGCACGGTTTGCCAAGATCGCAACACAGAAACGATTCTGTTTCGGTGATCGTTGACCGGTTGACTAAAGTGGCTCACTTCATTCCAAACAAGAGGGACGATTTAGTGTAAATCTTGGCTAAGCTTTATGTCGAGCAAATAGTAAGATTGCACGGTATACCTCGTAGCATCGTTAGTGACCGAGACAGAAGCTTCACTTCAAATGATTGGAGGCTAATCCATCAGTTTTTGGGGACTAAGTTAATGTTCAGTACCGTCTTTCATCCGCAAACAGATGGTCAGACCGAGAGGATCAACAGAACTATGGAGGATATGCTCCGAATGTGCACCTTGGATTTTGGAAAGAGGTGGGAAGACCATATCTATATGGTAGAGTTCGCCTACAATAATAGCTATCAAGCTAGCATAAATATGACGCCTTTTGAAGCTTTGTTTGGTATGAAGTGCCGTACACCGTTAGCTTGGGCCGAAGCAGGCGAGTCTAAGGTTTATAAGCGTAAGGAAGTCGAAGAGGCTAATTCGACGATACACTCTATCTGGGAGAGGCTACTGATAGCCCAAGATAGGTAGGTAAAGTACTACAACGCCAAGCACCGAAACGTAGAGTTTGCGGCTAGCGAGTGGGTATACTTGAAAATCAAACCATTCAATGACGTGTCCAGGATTTGGCGCTTGAAAAAGTTTAGTCCGAGGTATATTGGTCCGTTCAAAGTAGTGGAACGAGTTGGAGAAGTTGCCTATCGGCTAGCTCTTTTGGCAGAATTGAGTGGATTGCATGAGGTGTTCCACATATCAGTGCTTGGAAAAGCCGTGAAAGATCTAGCTCAAGTAATTGCGAATTATAGCATACCGGTAAAATCTGGGCTAACGACGAAGGTTTGGCCCATTCAAATCGAGGATATAGCGGTTAAGCAGCTGTGGAACAAGACAATCAGATGGTCAAGGTCTTGTGGAACAACTGTGACTGTGAGGAGCTAATATGGGAGCAGGAGCAAACCATGCATGATGAATTTTCCGAGTTGTTTATATAAAATGTTGTAATATTTTTTTTTAAAGAGACGATATGTTGTAACATATTTGCTACTGCCTTTATATTATTATGTGCAAATTTCGGGACGAAATTTTTGTGAGGAAGGGAGGATTGTAATACCCCAAAAAGCAAGTAGGATGTAACAGGCTAAAAAGTCGACCGGCGCACGACGAACGTCGAACCGGCGTTCGACGAATGGGGGTCGGTTATCTATCAGGTAGCCTTTCGACGAATGTCGAACAAAAAGGGGTTCTCGCATAACAGCGGCACATTCTTTTGACAAACGTGTTGCCTTCGTTCGCCGAACGACAAAAGGATTTCGAAGGTTATAGCGACGCCGGCTAGCTGTTCAAAGCAGTCAGGTTGACTTTCAACTCAACTCCAGGCCACTGCTTCATTTTGATGGAGTGATGGTGTGGCTGGGATTTAACCCAAGGCCATATATACAGAGGGATTGACATGAGGAAATCAATATTTCCTTCTCACTCTCTCTCTTCATTTCATCCAAGTTCTGGAGAAGAGAACTCTCGACTAAAGCTAAGGGTTTGGGTTGATCTTGGTTAAGGTGATGAAGGAGATTTCCTTATCGAAAGCAGGATCCGAGGCTAGATCCGCGAAAGGGATAGTGAGGTGCTCATTTCCATCCGTGTAAAAAAGCTTTGTTAAGGCTCCAAAGAGAACAATAAGGGTAACGATCTTCCTTCTTGGACAAGTGAAATCCTTATTTTGACATACACATGGAATCCCCCACCAAAAGGTTGAGAGTCGAGGGAGTTCCTTTGGGTTGATTCCTATAATCCCCATAAGTCTTGCATATGATCCGAAAATATGTAGTACAAAATAGGCATGTTGTGTGAAGCCCATCTAGATATGTTAGTCTAGATTGGTGATGTTTTATTTTGCAAACCGGAGAAGACTCCGAGTATAAACGAGTAATTTACGGGGTCTGCGGGGTTGTACCTGTGAACTGGCAGTAGCAGGAAGTACTGGAGCTGCATTCCAGGAAAAGACCCGTGAAATACAACAGTTTGAATGAATGTTGGATATCGTCGGGCGACAGTGAGTATCGCCAATGATGATAGCTCTTGGTGAGCTCTTTGTGCTGTGAAAGTCCAGTGTTTCTTGCACTACAGGTTGTTGTAGGGTTTTCTGGATAGTTGGTCCAGTTATGGTTGGGGCTGGTATAGAAAGTGTATTCTGTCGCTAACGCCAGACGATAGTAGTTGTCGCTGGCGATAGCTCCCAGCTACTCTGTGATTGTGAAAGCCTGTCTCTGTGAGACTGTGAGGCTACTTTGTGATCTGCAAGCTCATAAAATCCAGTGAGCCAAATGAACAAGGGGAAGCCAACCCGCGTCAGACTAGCCTTCGATTTGACGATTTGAGTAACAGGCAAAGGCTTAACTGTATCTGCGTTATGGATGTCTAACTGGAATGCCTAAGTTATTGGTGTTCGTTGGTATCACATAATAAGAGTCTTAGGATGTACGTCGTAAAGACTAGGAATGTTAAATGGTTACTGTTGGGTCTGGGACCTTTGAACGATGGTGGGACCCTGGCTTTTCCGGTACACCGATAATGTGCCCTGAGTGCACGGAGTGTCGGGCCGTTCGACTGATGTTTGTAATATATTGAACTGTGCGTGAGTGCACGTTTTGTGATATATCTGCTTGTGAAAATGCTATGCCTGCAGGGAAGGAATTCCACTACCTCGGGAAAGGGGTAGGGTCGCTATAGATTGGCCAGTTGAAAGCTGTCTTTTGCCTTGTTTGCCACCATTGCGGTGGACTATCCTCGTGCAGGTACTGTAGAGCCGTGAGGGAGCGGGAAATAGCGGGCTAAAGCCCATACTGCTATTATGCTGGCCCTTGAATGCCGAATGAAATTTTTTTACTTCTTTTCATGTATGGCCGGCTTGCATGCCGATGTTTGTAATCCACACTAGTGATATGTAACTGTAAGGCCTTATGGCCATGACCTTTATGTATTTGTTTCGGACATTCCTATGCTTATATAAAATGGTGGTTCATATATTGTGGACATTCAAATGAGTTTGAGTTTAAGTAAGCCTAATCCTACCGTTAGAATGCTCTGAGTTAGGATGCGAGTAACTCATGGGATGGATGGAGGTGTTACATTCTATGCCACATAAGAGTTCTTTATTTACACAAGTGGCAAGCCACCTTATACAGCATACCAATCCCACACTATTACCTATAGGGAGACACAACTACTATACACATTCCATTAATCATCATATCACATGTTAATGCTTTAACCTCATCCAATTTCTTTCTGCATGATCAAGTATTCACAATCAACTATGCTTCCATAATTTAATCATAACTATATCATGATAATTCACATACACATAAAGCA
Organism: Platanthera zijinensis; assembly: GCA_039513925.1. Classification (NCBI taxonomy): domain Eukaryota; kingdom Viridiplantae; phylum Streptophyta; class Magnoliopsida; order Asparagales; family Orchidaceae; genus Platanthera; species Platanthera zijinensis. The sequence continues at coordinate 158,004,835 of CM077090.1, read as the reverse complement.
AGATAACATAGCTATGGGTTATAGATTCAATTGTCGGACATCACACCCTCTATCACAACCCACATTTTTCACTACCAATAAAGTTCTATCAGAGTAAGGGAAAAATACACGTCATGATGCAACGTTAGTAGGGGATAACAGCGGACACTCAGGCAAAACTCTTACTTAACCATAAAGAAAGATTCTTTAAGTTATTTAGACGTGGAATCAGTTTAAGTATAGTAGTTTGCCGTATCCCTCGGCTTAGTGTCTCATTTAGTCTACAAAAAAGTAATTAAACGCTGCGGAAAGTACTTCTTTTATCCAGTTAGGCATCCTACAAGAGCTTAGAGGTTCCCAAGGGACACCTCAAGGCATGCAAGTTCTAAATTTAAAGTAGAAGTAAAAGTAGATTTTTTTACGGTCGTTAAATATAGTGAGTTAACATTTTAAATTATGTAATGCAAGCGGAAATAATAGTAATTTTATACTTGAAAATAACTACCATACAATCCTAACATAAAACAACCCAAAGAGCAAGTAATCCACATCCATAGAAAGAAAACTAAGCAGCTAGCAAGTATCCAAAAAAACAATCATGTGGGCGTCAACAAACTGACACGTACCCACATATAGTAAAGTATGTCTGAACCAGTAAAATAAAATAAACAACAATCTACCTCGCTAAGATGAGGCAACAACCACGGCCAACACTGCCGCTCAAGCACTCCAAAACACCAGCACCAAACTCAGCTACAACTCTGAACCTGAGGCATTCTAAAGACAGAATACCTTAGTAAGAAAGTACAAGTGATGGCAAAAATAAAGCCACAAGTACAAAAGTCAAGGGGTTCCAACCCAAGACCAAAGAAAAGGTACATAAACAAGTACAGTAGTAAGGTACAAAAGTAAAAAAAAACTTACGTGAAGCATCACGTACAACAAGAATACCCCAAACGCACAAGGCTGTATGGGGAAAAAGTCAAGATTAAACCATCAGGAAGAGAAACAAACCCCTATTAGCCACCTGTGGTCAACTCCACCAAAAATAATAATACGGCGAGGTGGTCATCTCATCTAGACACAACCCCAAAGTCAATTTATCCGTCTAAATGCGGGGGAGACTGGATAATCCACTTTTCACCGCAAATGCCCCAAAACCCGGTAGAGCCCCACAAAGTGCTAATAGGGAGATCAAATGTTGCGGCGGTGGATTCACATACTAATAACACCCGCAACAAAGAAAAACTCGGAAGGAACAACCCTGTAACGATCCGGGTTTAGAGCTCAGAGGCACACCACAACCCAATTAGGGTCTTGTGGCTTGTCTCGCACTACGACATCGCCACGAGGAAAAAAACCATGATAGACATCTCAAGTCAACAACTGTACATCAGATTCTACTAAACAATTCTAAATTAAAATTTGTTGATCAATCTTTAGGAAGAACTTACACTCCTAAACAAACTCTAACGCACTCTACGAGAAAAATTACAGAATGGTAATAAAAGTGATATTCATCACTTCATCAAATACATTAAGCATTTACAGGGTCAGATAGTAATAATCAAGAACATGAAAATCATGGAATAGGATTAGGCATGGGATCTCAACAATGCTATAATCAGCAAAAATATATAATATAATCATGATATCCAACAGTTAGAAATTTCTGCAAAAATTAGGGTAAAGAAGTGAAGTGAAAAAAGAGACCATCACTTGCATTAATTTTACCGGAGAAAACGCCCAAATCACTCCTTGACGTAGATCGGAGCTAGAGAAGACGAGGGAAGTCAAAATATAACAAAAATGACCAAAAATCAGAGTTAGGGACAAAAACCCTAATGAGAAAACTCAAAAAATGGGAAAAGTTTAATCACAATGGTGTAGCACTCGACGAGAGCTTTCCAGATCTATATTCGGTTGAAGATTTTGAGGACCGGAACTCCGTCGGCGGCCACCCAAAGATTCACGAATGGGAGGGAGTCGCCGCTCTGGTTTCGGTCCGGTCGATCGTAAGGAAGAAGATGACGTTTTCTTTTCTAATTATCCTTAAGTATCAGAGCATAAACTTATATATATATACACGTGTTTATAAATTATTTTGTCTAAACAGGAAGAAAAACGGACGATTTAGGCGCGGACACGCAGAAAATGAAAATAGAGATTTAAGATGGCTTCAAATCGAAAAGTACTCAGCATAAAAGTTGTAGATCTCGTCGAGACAAATAAATTTTATGTTAACCATTTGTTTATACGACACCGTTTTGACCCTCAAAACGACGCTAAAATACAGACAGGAACGGACTACTCGAGAAGGACGACCGACTACTCGAGAACAGGTTTAGGAGTACTCGAGAAGAGGAAAACAGACACTCGAGAACAAGAAATAATTTACTCGAGAAGAATGCTACTGGTACTCGAGAACACGGCATATATAGTCGAGAATTCAATTGCATGAACAGTGAAATTTACAAATATATCCAAAAAATCAAACTGTAGAGATGAATAGTAAATGACATTTTTGAATAGTACTTTAATATTAAAATAATCATATTTATATATTTTTGAATAAGGAAACATGTGTTTAAAACGGAGGCCCAAAAGCTCGCTGAATCAAATGAAACTCGCATCGTAGGCGAACACTGACGCTACGAACCCAACGGCGAAGTCAAAACCAAAATCCGACTAGCCGTTCTTGAGATATAAATTTTCAAAATCTACGGCGAACATAAATTCCACAAAACTTCGGAAAATTGTCGAGGCTCGAATATCGCTCGGTTCACGACGAAACTTGATGAGCAAGTCCAAATTTATCTAACTTAATTTTCAAATGAAAAAAATTTCCAATTACAACAAGAGTTTGAGAATTTGGCCGACTCGACCGAACGGACGCGAAAATGCTTTAACGGCATAGCGCCGTCAACTCGACATTAAAAGTAACGACATGACGTAATAAATATGATGATATCAAATCAAATAAAATCATCGAACAAAAATCGGGGGCGTTACAGTCACTCCCCCTAAAAAAAAGTTCTGTCCCGAAACTTAACACAACTCCAAAAACAACTAAAAATAAGAAAATCAAACACCACCAAAAACATAGTGATATACCAGGACTAAGAGAAGAGGTGCGGATGAGATTCCCTCAATGCCGACTCCAATTCCCACGCCACGCTCTTAACGTCTTTATTTCGCCAGAGAACCTTAACCATAGGGATGGTCTTTCTCTGCAACACTCGATCTTGAGAATCCAGAATACAAACAGGTTCTTCCACATACGTAAGGTTGGGCTGAATCCGGGGCACCGAGTCGAGAACTTGACGATCATTATGAATACACTTCCGCAACTGGCTCACACGGAACACATCATGGACACTAGGGAAGGTAGCAGGCAACTCCAGCCTATACGCTGAAACTCCGACTCGTTCAAGAATCTGAAAAGGTCCCACGTACCGAGGGTCTAACTTGTGGTTCTTTCCAAACCTTTTAACGCCAGACATCGGAGAAACTTTCAGAAAAACAAAGTCACCAATAGCGAACTCCAGATCAACCCTTCGTTGATTAGCATAGCGCTCTTAAGCCACACAGAGCTTCTCCCAAATATAAGTAACGATACAATTCATCTCTTCAAGGGCTTCCGGACATAACAACGACCTCTCACCAACCTAAGCCCAAAATAAAGGAGTCCTACAACGCCTCCCATACAAGGCCTCAAACGGGGCAACCTGTAGACTCTCTTAATAACTATTATTGTAAGTAAATTCCATGAGTCTGAGACGCTCATCCCAAGCGCCACCGTGATCCAATATGTAACACCTAATCATATCCTCCACGATCTGATTAACTCGCTCTATTTGACCATTTGTCTGCGGATGATAGATGGTGGAATACCTTAAATCGGTACCCAACCTCTCTTGAAAACTCTTCCAAAAGCGAGACGTAAATCTGAAGTCTCGATCTGATACAATGCTAATAGGCACTACATGCAATCTGATGACATCATCAAGATATAACTCAGCTATCTTCTTCATAGAATACCCAATCTTAAAGGGCACAAAGTGAGCACACTTAGTCAATCTATCGACTAGCACGCAAATGGAATCATGCCCACGGGGAGATTTCGGTAAACCGGTGATGAAATCCATCGAAATACTCTCCCACTTCCATCGTGGAATATCAAGCGGTGTCAGTTTTCCTCCAGGCCTTCTATGATCAGCCTTAACACGTTGGCACGTATAACATTATGACACAAACTTTACTACATCATTCTTCATTCCTGACCACCAAATAATTTGCTTCAGATCTGTATACATCTTAGTGGAACTAAGATGGTAGGCTACACTTGAACCATGAGCTTCAACGTAGATCTTAGCCCGAATGTCGCCAAAGGTGGGGACGTAAAATCTACCTCGATAATTCAAGGTATCCAACTCATCCAAGGAGAAATCAGGTAGCTCTCCCTTTACAGTTCTATTCCGGAGGTGTGACAAATTCGGATCATCCTTCCGATGTGCTCGATTAAGGAAAATCCAAGACGGCTCTTATGCTTCTAAACTAGAAGGCACGGTACTACCCCCAACTTCGATGTCCATCAACAGGAATTCTTCCACAAGGGATTGCATAGATAGATTGAAGATTTTGGCGGTCTTCCTACTCAAAGCATCAGCTACTACGTTAGCCTTTCCCGGGTGATACAGGATCTCTACTTCGTTATCAGCCACATACTCTAACCACCTATGCTGGCGCAGATTTAGCTCCTTCTGAGTGAAGACGTACTTCAAACTCTTATGGTCTGTGTAGATCTTACACAGCGCGTCATATAGTAAATGTCTCCAAAGCTTCAACACATATATCACAACAGCAAACTCTAAATCGTGCGTAGGATAGTTTCTTTCATGAATCTTTAATTGTCTTGATCCATACGCGATCACCTTACCATCTTGCATTAAAACACAGCCAAGTACGATGTGTGATGCATCCACATACACAGCATACTCAACTCTTTTAGTAGGTAAGGTTAAAACTGGAACAGTACATAATCTCTTATTCAACTCTTGGAAGGCTTCTTCACACTTATCACTCTAAATGAATGTAGTATTTTTCTGAGTAAGTCTAGTTAGAGGGCCTGACAACATTGAAAATCCTTCCATGAATCTTCTATAATACCTGGTAAGGCCCGAGAAGCTCCTAATCTCTTTAGGTGTAGAAGGTCTCTCCCATTCCATCACCGCAGAAATCTTGGTCGGGTCTACAGAAATACCGTCCTTGATCACAATATGGCCCAAAAAGGACACCTGGGGTAACCGGAATTCGCACTTACACAGCTTGGCATAGAGCTTGTGCTCCCTCAAGGTTGACAAAACTAAACGTAAGTGTTGAGTATGCTCCTCAACATTGCGGGAATACACCAAGACATCATCTATGAACACAATAACAAATCAGTCTAAGAAGTCCTTAAACACCATATTCATCAAATCAATGAAAGCAGAGGGTGCATTGGTCAAACCGAAGGACATCACCAAGAACTCAAAATGCCCGTACCGGGAACGAAAAGTTGTATGTTGTACATCAGCCTCACGCACCGCAGCAACTGATATCGATTCTTGATGGTTACCTTATTTAACTCCCAATAATCTATGCAGAGTCTCATGGAACCGTCTTTCTTCTTTACGAACAAAATAGGAGCACCCCACGGAGACAAACTTGGTCTAATAAAACTACACCTCAGCAACTCATCGAGTTGAGTATGCAACTCATCCAACTCACGCGAGGCCATAAGGTACGGTGCTTTGGCAATAGGACGATTACCTGACTCGAGGTCTATCAAAAACTCTATCTCCCTCACCGCAGGAAGTCCTGGCAGATAGTCAGGAAAAACATCTAGAAACTCCCGCACCACCGAGATATCCTCAAGACGTGGCGTAACAAAAGCTTTTTCCAGAGCAAAAATAGAAACAAAAACGCCTTGCAACCAAACCCTATAGAACGACAAGCACGTACCGCATAAATGATAGGGGAAACCTTATCCTGAAATCCATAGACGCTCATAGGTTAGCCATTGTCCATCCTAAAGTCCAGTCGCTTTGCCTTGCACTGGATGAACGCATCATACATGGACAGCAAGTCCATGCCCAATATCACGTCAAAGTCTGCCAGATCCAACACCATCATATTTGTAAATGCTAGGAAATCGCCTAGGTATATAAGGCATCTCAAAACTCCTTAATTAGATATCACTGAATCACTAGAGGGAAGCTTGACGTTGAAGGAGTCTGCTAATTGATCCACATCCAGACGATGTTTATCTACAAACCTCCGGGCCACACAGGAATGAGTGGCACCCGAATCGAAAAGAACACGCGCCCACCTATTCCGTACCTTAAACTCCCCTAAAACTGTAGCATACATAACTAAACGAACGATAACTAGGGCAACAACAAGAAATAATAAAGATAATTAAACTGGGCTAACCTGATATACCTTGCGTATAGTTTTGAGCTTCCTCCCTGGTCACCACATTTAGCTTTCCTTTTCCTTTATCCAGCTTTGGTGGTAGCGGCAGAGCCCGAAGCGGAGCAGGCTGTAGTGGAGTCTGCACCTGGCGGCATGAAGCCTTCAGGTGCCCCTTCTGCCCGCACTAGAAACAGACCTTGTCCTTCATCCAGCAACGACTCACATCGTGTCCCTTCCTAGCATAGTGCGTGCACACCAGATCTCCTTTAGGTGCGCCTTGGATGGCGAGCACCTACTGCTGCTTCAGGGTGGCAGTCCTCTTGAAGCACCTTTCGAAAGGGTGGCCGGATCGACCACAGAAGCTACATACTTCCTTACTTTTCTTCTTCGAAGAAGGGCCAGATGTCCTGGAGCTTCCATCCTCCTCCCCTTTTCTCTTCTCTTTTCTCATCGCAGAACCTCGATTCTTGGCATTCTCGATCGCCTCAACCTTCAAAGCGGCTTCCACTGCTTCAGCATAGCTTTCAGCTTGATAAGCGCATGCCAATTGCTGGACATCACTTCTTAATCCTTCGAGGAAACGCTTCACTCTTGCTGCCTCCGAGGCTACCAAATCAAGAGCAAATCTGCTCAGCTTACTAAACTCGATCTCATATTCGCTCACAGTGAGCTGTCTCTGCTTCAAATACAGGAAATTGTTCATCAATCGGTCCAGCTCGACCGAGGGTAAGAACTTCTTCAGCAGCATCTTCTTGAAGGACTCCCAAGAACATCCTTCTGCCAAACTTTCCTTTTCACGAATCCACCAGGTCTTTGTCAGGCCTTTTAGCTGGTAGGCTGCAAGCAACACCTTCTGGGCTTCAACAATCCCTGAATACATAAACATCTCATCCATAGTGATAATCCAATCATCCAAAACCAAGAAATCGGCACTCCTATCATAAGTGGGAGATCTCAATCGCTGGAAATGCGATATAAAGTTCATCTCCGGCGGTAACGTCACCGGGGGCACCATAGGAGTAGGATAAGCAGGTGTAACCTGACCCGCGATAGAATCTTGTGCTACGGGTTACTGTGCGGGAAAGACAGACAACAACGACTGAATCTGCGACTGCATCGCAACTAACTGCCTCGACAGAGCTTCATTGCTCTAATGCAAACTCTTTATCAACACCTCAGTTTGTGCACCTGATGACTAACCCTCTGACTAGGGAGTCGACCACGTCGTAGGACGCTTTGGCGATATTGTAAAAGGCAACAAACAACTCATCAAAATCCTAGCTTACAACTAAGCCACTCAACTAGTTCAGACCATACTTAAATACACTTGCTTGTGTTGCAACTTGCTTTGGGATTTTATAATGATGTTATGTCCTACTTAGGATGACTACTCCAATCCTATTTACTCATGTGCCTATGATATGAATGCATGAATTCTTCATTCTTCTTTAAAATCAAGTGTGTACATGTGTCATCATATAAACCTTAACTTAGCACGCGTGCTTATGCGTGATATGCTATGTATGCAGTACTATGCATTCTAAAAAGGCCTTAATGCATGCATGAGTGGCGTACACATGAAATGTTATGCATCCCACACTACATAACATCGCATGCAACGAGAAAAGAAAACGTGATAATGGGCACTCATGTGATGATGGTTATGCATCCCATACTACATAACCGTCACATGTTGCCTCCTATGGTGGATCCATATACAAACACATATTATGCATCTCATACTACATAATATGCCTGTATACTTCTTATCATGCTATGAGTATAGTGACTATGTTTTGGTTAAGACGTACTAATGATACATCGGTGTGTGTATGCAAATGAAAGAAGGAAACAAACTTAACGAGATTGGCTGGTTTGACCAACTTGTCAAACCAACCTCCCTCTGATACCAACTATCACAACCCATATTTTTTACTGTCAATACAGGTATATCAGAGTAAGGGAAAAATGCACGTCATGATGCCACGTCAGTAGGGGATAACTGTGGACTCTCAGGCAAAACTCCTACTTAACCATGAAGAAAGAATCTTTAAGTTATTTAGAGGTGAAATCAGTTTAAGTATAGTAGTTAGTCATGTCCCTCGGCTTAGTGGCTCATCTAGTCCATAAGAAAAGTAATTAAACGTTGTAGAAAGTACTTCTTTTATCCAGTTAGGCATCCTATAAGAGCTTTGAGGTTCCCAAGGGACACCTCAAGGCATGCAAGTTCTAAATTTATAGTAGAAGTAAAAGTAGATTTTTTTACGGTCGTTAAATATAGTGAGTTTATATTTTAAGTTATGCAATGCATGCGGTAATAATAGTAATTTTTATACCTAAAAATAACTACCATGCAATCCTAACATAAAACATCCCAGAGAGCAAGTAATCCACATCCATAGAAAGAAAACTAAGCGGCTAGCAAGTATCCAAAAATAACAATCTTGTGGGCGTCAAGAAACTGACACGAACTCACATACAGTAAAGTATGTCTGAACCAGTAAAACAAAATAAACAACAATCTACCTTGCTAAGATGAGGCAACAACCATGGCCAACATTGCCTCTCATGCACTCCAAAAAACCAACACCGAACTCAGCTACAGCTTTGAACCTGAGGAATTTCAAAGACAGAACACCTCAGCCAGAAAGTACAAGTGATGACAAAAAGAAAGCCACAAGTACAAAAGTCAAGGGGTTCCAACCCAAGACTAAAGAAAAGGTACATAAACAAGTGCAGTAGTAACGTACAAAAGTAAAAAAAAACTTACGTGAAGCGTCACGTACAATAAGAATACCCCAAACGCACAAGGCTATATGGGGAAAAAGTCAAGATTAAACCATCAGGAAGAGAAACAAACCCCTATTAGCCACCTATGGTCAACTCCACCAAAAAAAACAACACGACGAGGTGGTCATCTCATCTAGACACAACCCTAAAGACAATTTATCCGTCTAAATGCGGGGGATACTTGATACTCCACCTTTCACCGTAAATGCCCCAAAACCCAGTAGAGCCCCACAAAGTGCTAATCGGGAGATCAAACTTTGCGGCGCTGGATTCACCCACTAATAACACCCGCAACAAAGAAAAAAATGGAAGGAACAACTTCGTAACGATCTGGGTTTAGAGCTCAAAGGCACACCACAACCTAATCAGGGCCTGGTGGCTTGTCTCACACCACAACATTACCACGAGGGGAAAAAACCATGATAGACATCTCAAGTCAACAACGGCATATCGGATTCTACTACAATTCTAGATTAGAAGCGGTTGATCAATCTTTAGGAAGAACTTACAATCCTAAACAAACTCTAACGCACTCTACGAGAAAAATTACAGAATGGTAAAAATAGTGGTATTCATCACTTCATCAAATACATTAAGCATTTACAGGGTAAAATAGTAATAATCAAGAACATGAAAATCATGAATAGGATTAGGCATGAGATCTCAACAGTGCTATTATCAGCAAAAATATATAATATAATCATGATATCCAACAGTTAGAAATTTCTGCAAAAATTAGGGTAAAGAAAGGAAGTAAAAAAGCAGATCATCGCTTGCCTTGATTTTACCGGAGAAAGACACCCAAATCACTCCTTGACTTAGATCGGGGCTAGAGAAGACGAGGGAAGTCGAAATCTATTAAAAACGACCAAAAATCAGAGTTAGGGCAAAAAACCCTAACGAGAAAACTCAAGAAATGTGGAAAGTTTTACCATGACGGCGTAGCTCTCGATGAGAGCTTTCTAGATCTATATTCGGTTGAATATTTTGAGCACCGGATCTCCATCGGCAGTCACCGGAAGATTCACGAATGGAAGGGAGTCGCCGCTCTGGTTTCGGTCCGGTCGATCGTAAGGAAGAAGATGACGTTTTCTTTTCTAATTATCCTTAAGTATCAGAGTATAAACTTATATATATATATACACACACACACACACACACACACACACACACACACACACACACACGTGTTTATAAATTATTTTGTCTAAACAGGATGAAAAACGGATGATTTAGGTGTGGACGTGCAGAAATCAAAAATAGTGATTTAATATTGCTTCAAATCGAAAAGTGCTCAACATGAAAGTTTTAGATCTCATCGAGACAGAAATTTTATGTTAACCATTTTTTTATACGACGCTGTTTTGACCCTCAAAACGACGCCCGAATGCATACAGGAACGGACTACTCGAGAAGGACGGACGACTACTCGAGAACTGGTTTAGGAGTACTCGAGAAAAGGAAAACAGACACTCGAGAACAAGAAATAATTTACTCGAGAAGAATGCTGCTGGTACTCGAGAACAGGGCCTATATACTTGAGAATTCATTTGCATGAACAGTGAAATTTACAAATATATTCAAAAAAATCAAACTATAGAGATTAATAGTAAATGACATTTTTGAATAGTGTTTTAATATTAAAATAATCATATTTATATATTTTTGAAGAAGAAAACACGAGTTCAGAACGGAGGCCCAAACGCGCGCCGAATAAAATGAAAATCGCACTGTAGGTGAACACTAACGCTACGAAACCAACGAAGAAGTCAAAAACAAAATCCGATGAGCCGTTCTTGAGATATAAATTTTCAAAGTCTACGGCGAACATAAATTCCACAAAACTTCGAAAAATCGCCGAGGCTCGAACATTGCTTGGTTCGCGACAAAACTTGATGAGCAAGTCCAAAATTATTTAACTTAATTTTCAAATGAAAATTTTTTCCAATTACAACAAGAATTCGAGAATTTAGCCGACTCGATCGAACGGACGTGAAAATGCCTTAACGGTATCGCGTCGTCAACTCCACATTAAAAGTAACGTCATGACGCCATAAATATGACGATATCAAATTAAATAAAATCATCGAACAAAAATCAGGGGCGTTACACCCTCTTTCCAAAACCTATGTCGTTCTCCTAATTATAATCATGAACATTCTTACAGGATTTCACAAGAATATCATTTGTACAATCAAATCGTATCAAATCATTTGTTCACTAACTTTCTCAAACTGTTTGTTTATTAAACTCTTTCAAATCGTTTGTACAATCATCTTTCACCAAACTATTTGTTTACTTAAGGATCTATCAACTGAATCTCATCAACCATTTGTTTATCAAAATTATGTATAGACTAAGTTTACTAAAATCTCAACATTATTTTGCTACGATCTCTCTACCAAATCTAAACCCGGTTCTACACTAACCCGAGAATAACATGTTCTTAAGACATGACTGTACAAAAGCTTCAACTGGATATTATCAAGGTTATGGGACTCGTATGAAAATGTGTAACCATCCATTGGAAAGGTATTTCCAAGAACTACGACTTTCGTGTTTAGTCAAAAACCCAGATCTGGTCGTAACCTACTCGAAAATAGCCTTGAAGTTCATTGCGCACAGAAAGCAAACTTCTGCACCCATCTTAAAGCAAGAAGAACGACTTCGGTTAATCTTCTTCCTTTTGTTATTTGTTCAAGACTATATTCAGACTTTCCTCCTCCCTTATTCACCCTCAATAGACCATTCATCTTCACGAAACCAATTCCATCATCTTCACAAAGAAGAGAGGAGAGGTTGAAGACATCAAATCCCTAAGACAAGGTCCTACCATGGTCTCTTCCTAGGAGATCTTCATCTCACAAGTCAAACTCTTTTGAGTCGACATGTAACATCCCATTTCCGACCAGACCCTTAGGAGAGGTTTTGTCATGACCAAGTCATGACAAAACCCTTAGAAGCCAAAGGAGGCCAAGTGACCCGGGCTCAAGGTGAAAATCACCTTGGTCTGCAAATAGTAGGTCAGAATTTTCTTTAAAACAGGATTTGGGCTCGGGCGTTTAGTGCGTCGAGTGCACTCAATGCCAAAAGCTGGCTGGCATTGAGTGCATCGAGTGCACTCAACGCCATAGGATGAATGGCATTGAGTGCGCTGACTGCACTCAACACCGTCGCACAGGCTGGATGGCGTTGAGTGCGTCAAGTGCACTCAACACCATAAGCTGTGCGACGTTGAGTACACTGACTGCACTCAACGCCATCTTACTTAGGCTAGATGGCATTGAGTGGGTCGAGTGCACTCAATGCCATAAGCTGAACGACATTGAGTGCACTGACTGCACTCAACGCCATCCTGTGTAGATGGATGGTGATTGAGTGAGCTGAGCTCACTCAATGCCGTAGTCTGGATGGCGTTGAGTGAGCTGAGCTCACTCAATGCCGTAAGCGGGATGGCATTGAGTGAGCTGAGCTCACTCAACACCGTATGCTGGATGGCGTTGAGTTAGCTGAGCTCACTCAACGCCATTTAACTTAGAATTTTTCTCAAAGTTTTGGCTTGGTTGCTGGTTCAGCTGAACCAGACCGTTTCGGGAAGCGGGCCAGGATGTCTTAAATTAGCCGTTTTTTTTATTAAGACCTAATTAAGTCTTATTTTAAAATGTTGACCGGTCAAGTCGAGTGATGCCACATGGCCGTCGATTTTGAAAACAAAATGAACAGTCACGGCCATGGTCATGAACCAGCTTTCACGGCCATTGATGGCGCATGATGCCATTGCCCCTTCCCCTCCTCTTTAATGGCTGGATTAAACTCCTCTAGGGAAGAGGAGGAGTTTCCAGCCGTTACTTGGCTGGATTAAGCCGTGTTCAGCCCCCCTCCACCATGGCCGAAATGGCCTTTATGGACAATTAATGGCCACCATCGGTTAGGCCTTCCCCCTCCCCCTTTTACTGGTTTAAAAGCTTTCCTAGAGCTCAAGCATTCGTTTCCACACCTTTCCCGAAGGAGACGAGAGAATTCTGCGAGCTGTTGAAGAGCGTCGGCGACACCTCCGCCCCTAATGGCTTTCCGTCGATCTGCACGCCTCCAGCCCGCGAACAAGGTCCTCCTCTACCTCTTCTTCTATGGATAGATCTTAGGAACTATTAAGAGAGATATCAAGCTCAAAAGAACTGGATTGAGTGAGGGTTTCCATGGTTTTTCCGAAATTCATGGTGGTCGGGTACGCCGGAAACCGCCTCTCCGGCAGCCGTGCCGCCCCCTAACGGTAGCCCTCACCTCAACAGAGGTGGTGGTGGTGGTGGCCGGCCAGGGAGATGGCTGGGTGGACGGGAAATCCACTTGGAAAGGTACAGGTTTTATGCGTTTTAGGGTTTGCTGTTTTCGGGTTTTTAAGAAGATGAACAGTGAAATTATGATTTATGATATATATTTATATATAATTTATAGTAATTATTTACCCTTTATCAATCTCATTTTGATGCCACTAAATGAGGCCCTTATAGGCCATTTTAGAAAAAATGACCAGTCACAGAAGTTGTAGCCCTTTGTGTCTAGATTATTTTAAAATTTATTTGAACTCGTTTGGGTAAGTGGTTTGACTACAGAACTCATTTTGGTAGGACCTATACCTAGGGCTATCCAGAGATTCAAATGGATGCCCACCCTTCATCCCTTGTCCAAATGATCTGAAATTTGGGCAGGGAGTCTACCCTAGCTATACCTAGGGGCTACCCAAATATTTTTCTATAGTTTTTAGAAAAATTTAATAATCCTTATATAAATAAATTAGGTGTCCTAACGACTTCCAAACCCTCCCAAATTTTGGTGAGTGGTCCCTAGGTTCATCATACGGCTTTGTATAATTTTTCATCTCATTTGGAGATGTTTTAGACTGTAAATGAACAAACCTAAGCTTTTCCCTATTGAGGGATTTTTTAGGTCAAAAGTGCACTTTGTGATTTGAGTGGTCAAATCACCTCAATAGAGGCTGAGATTGTGACCACTGACTTGGAATGACCTCTAACACCCTCCCATGGGAGATGGGGAGTATTGGGGTAAATTTTCCCTAGGACCCAAGACCAAACCCTAAGGATGGTTCTAGGGCTGATATCGAGTCGAGTTCGAGCGATTTTGGCTCGGCTCGAAATCGAAATTTTCGACTCGAACTCGACTCGAAATCGACTCGAAATCGAAATTGATTTCGAGTCGAGTCGGCTCGACTCGAAATGACTCGATTCCGAGTCGGCTCGAAATCGAATCGAGCCGGCTCAAAATCGAATTGAGTCAGCCCAAAATCGAACCGAGTCGGCTCGAAATCGAATCAAGTCGGCTCGAAATTTAGCAATTTTTCGTTTTATTCCTAGTTTGCGCAAAATAAAATTAGGCAACGTATAAATTTAGCAAATGAAACACTTAAAGCCTTCATTCTTTTATTTATGTTTAAATTTTGTTATTTTTAATCTTAAAATAAGAATATATTAATAAATACATATTTTTTTTAATTAATTCGAGTTGATTCGAATCATATTTCGAGCGATTCAGGGCTGGCTCGAAATCGACTCGAAATCAGATTCGAGTCAAATTGAATCGACTCAAATTGAGTCGAATCAATTTTAACCGATTCCGATTCGGCTCAATTTTCGAACGATTTTCGAGCGATTTTCGAGTTTCGAATAATATGCTCAGCCCTGGATGGTTCTTGGTGGTTTGTGAAGGGCAGGTGGTCGAATGACCTTGATATGATTTGAAACTTGGTGGAGAGGATTCTAGGGTAACAAGAATCCTTTGGCAGAAATCTAAATGGGTTTTAAAGTAAATAAGTCCCTAAAACCCTAACCCTAGTTTAGGGCACAAACTTTTTAGTGATATAAAATTTCACTAAAACTCACTGAATAGTGATGAGATTTGGGTATAGTAGTGTTTAAAGTTAGTACAAGCTCTGGAGATTTTGTTATGAATTTAGGACTATTATTTTTGATACTTCATTAACAATTTAGTAATTTGTATTATTTAATTATAAATTTATTATGGAGTAACTACTTTCTGGAAATTGATGAACTTTAGCTAGAGGACTTTTAATTATGTTTTAAAGCTCTCTGAAAGTTTATGGGATTTTTGGAAAATTATTTCTAAGGGTTGGTTCATTAAGTATTGTTTCCCATAAAAACTTAATTAAATTTATTTTGGTGTCTACCAAGCCTGTAAAATTATGATTTTTGCACAATGACCCTTTCTGTACAATATTAAGATTCTGTAACTTTTATATAATTTTCTGATGAATAATTTTGGTACTTCCTTCTTTACATATGATTAAGGGAATTATTTTGGATAAATTAATTAGAGGTTAAATAGTTTAGGAAAAATTATGGAAATTAGTATCTAATAATATATCCCTGTTATTTAGTGATCAAAATTTTTGGGTGTCCATTACTTGAGTAGATCATATAGTTCATGTTAAAAATTGCCCGTGGCCAAACATTTGGGAAAATTCAATAAATATCAAATTAATTAGAAAAATTATGAATCTCTGATTTTAGACTAAACTTGTCATGATAGACCTCCAGTAAATTTTATAGGAATTTTGGAAGATAATTTGGAGTACCTCTCTTTGTATACCTCATATAGCAAAGGATGATCTGCGTTTAGTAAAAACTGTATAAATCATACTAAGCTGCAAGATGAACTTAGAGGATTTGGATATTGGGATAATGGTTTGGAAATGTGTGTGAATGCATCCTCAGTAGCCAAGATGAGGATAGGTGGGTAGTTTGTCTTGTCATAAGAGGTACTCGGGACCGACGAAAGATCGTCCTCCCCGGTAGGAGAGGAAGAGTCTTAATACACTAGGGTTAGATCCAAAGTAATTTAAAAGAGATCAGGTAATTTGTAATAACCAATAAAAGTAAGTGCCTTGCGAAAGGGAACAATGGGCTTCAGTTACCATCATAGTTCCCAGTGCCCTTTGAGAGCCCTTCACGAGGTATACCGGTGGCAGTCCTCGGCTAACGTAATCCGTAGGAATAATAAACCAAAAGAGCAACTAGTATAACTAGAGTTTCACATTCACACACCCCGATAGTTAGGGAGGTTTAGTAGGTTGGTATAATTGTCTTTCGGTCGTTAGCTTCTGAAGGTAAATGCACGGACGGGACAGTCTGGGGAGCCGAGGGCTCGAGGGTTTAAATACAGAATAAGGTGGTGGGTCTTCGGTATTTGACTGTCGTTCACACCGACGTCGGTATGTAGACTCGGCGGTGTGGGACACTTAGCCAAAGAAAGTCTGGTGGATACAGACAGTACTAGTATGCGGATACTCTAGGTTGTGTTCTTCTAGGGGCGTACGGAAGGGCTAGGCCCAGTAGTGTGGATACTTGCCAAAGAGTGGGGGGGGGGGGGGCGACCCACTGTATCCGTTTGCCACTACGGAGGTTCCTGGGAGTGAAGCTTGCTGCCCGAACAGGGTGAACTAAAGGTCTGTGCGCATAGAGTCGTGTGTGTGAGTTGCACTTGCATGAATCATGGCATAGCATATCACTACACTCATATTTGCATACAACCGACACCCCAACGTATAAATTGGTATGAGACTTTTTATACGATGGGAGACTTGCAGAAGACCCCTTAAATTATAAGTTTGTATGAGCATTCATATAAGTTAAGGTTACATATTTAACTTCTATTTATCCCTTCATATATATATTGATTTACTATATGTTTACCTTACTGCTCACTATTTTAGAACTGCTAGATGTACCTTTTATACTTAGTTGCTTATATATTATATATTTACTGCTAGACTAGTTCCGCTATCACCCGCCTTGCTTATTCTCCACCATTGTAGCTTCCCTTTCCTCCTCTCTGCTCGGTGCCTAGGAGCCATGGGGGGAGGGGTAGGGGATGATAAGAATTAGTCTTTATGACTAATGGTTTTCGAACCACAACATTATAGGAGCTCCAGATGGGAGACAGGGACCAACAGTCCAGGGACCAGCACCAGCGGAGTATGGTGCGCATGGAGGTGGGCCAGTCTAGTTCTGAAGTACCTGTGACCAGCTCCATGAGTGATTAGTATTTCTTATAGCTTCCGCGATGAGTGATTTGTATTGAGGAATCTGATGTACCGGGCTTGAGCCCGTTTATATATTTCATATGTACTGTTCTTTCGCAGTACTTTACTTTATATATATTGATGGACTTGCTATGATTTTTATTCATATATGATTATGTAGACATGTTGCATTTAATTCTCTCTCTTTGTGATGTAAAAAGGCCGGCAGAATTGGCATTTTGTAGTGGCAGCCTTCCCGAGTGTCAGTGCAACCGCAAAGTGGTGATTCTGGGCATAAGACCCTGGTGGTTGAAAAGAAAAAAAGGGTCTTACAAGTGGTATCAGAGGAGACCTCGATCGAAAGAGAAGTAGTCCACAAAACCTTGGGCCACCCCCGTGCGAGCTTAGTTTGCGGATAAACGAGCAACAGAAGTAGTTGTGTGCCCATAAGGAAATCACATGTAAAGTCCAATCTTACCCCTTTCTTATATTCCTTTCATATGCTGTCTAACGAATGAAATTTTTTCTTGTAGCCTGCAACGAACCCTACCCTACAGCAGGGGACACCTCAGGCTCCGAATGTTGTCCCACCTTTGCCGGCTCTAGCTCCGTTCCAGCTGACGGATATGGGGCAAACACTGACGGCCATTCTAGAGGCCTTCAGAGCTCAGCAAGCCCCGACTCCACAACCAAACCCCGGGGCCAACTGGATGAGTGTCTTCCGGGGACTTTCCCCTCCATCCTACCTGGGGACAGAGTCGGCAGTACGCACGGAGGAATGGTTGGATACAATCTATGAGATGCTTGCGGGGATTCGATGCCCTACTGAGGAGGCGGTTGCTTTGGAAGTCTCCTGCCTGGAGTCACATGGGAAGAGGTGGTGGAAGTCACAGTTGGACACCACCTTTGCGGGTATGAATTGCGCAGATATTACTTGGGAGGAGTTCAGAGTAGCGCTCCTGGGACATTTCGTACCTCATTCGGCGAGGGACGAGCTGGAGGATAGGTTCCTGCGGTTGAAACAGGGGAACAGGACGGTGCTGGAGTATTATCAAGAGTTTACTCACCTGGCCCGCTATGCGGACGCTTATCAGTTGGACGATGCTGGCTATGCCATGAGGTTTTACAAGGGGCTGCAAGATGACATGAGACATGCCCTCCTCTTCGTCTTAGAGGGGAGTTTGGCAAGGATTCTAGAGATGGCTAAAAAGAGAGAATCGGATCAGCTTACAGTCAAGTGCCAGAAGAGACTGGCTGACGATGCAGTGATTGGAGGTTGTAGAGACCGTCCTCGAGGCCAGGTTATTGGGGAGATAAGGAACGGGGATCAACCTTGTCAGGAGATTGGGCAGGAGTAGAGGAGTCAGGGGGTATTGGCTCCCCAGCCCTTACAAATGCTGGAGATGCCAAGGATAGCAGAGCAGGCACCGGTGTGCTTTCAGTGCAATCAGCCGGGGCATATCAAGAGGAACTGTCCTATGAGGCGAGCACCCCCCACTAGCACTTCAGGGCGCCCCACATCCACGGCAGTTTGGCGGCCGAGGAAACGATCGAGGATGAGGATATCAGGACCGAGGCCACAGGCGAGAGAGGGAGCAGGTGTATGCTCTAGACTTAACATAGCCCGGTAACCCGGAGCAGGTTATCACAGGTATGTCAGTACTTTTAAATTTTTCTTTCCTTCCTAGGAACTAGTTTTCTATACATGGACTTGTTAGAAACTAAGAGAAGACAACTATAACCAGAATACTAAGACACTTAATTACCTCAGTCATAGTTTTTATCGGCGGCAAGCCCGCTCACACGCTCTTCGACACCGGTGCTTCGCACTCGTTTGTGTCGGAAGATTTCATGAAAGGACTGGCAGGCATGGAGAAGTTCACCGGAAAGCTAATGAGGGTGCGCCTACCCGATGGATCAGAGCTAATGACCTCTGCTCATTGCAATATGGAGGCAGAGATCGGCGGGAAGGCATTTGAGGCACCAGCGATGATTCTGAGGATGCCAGATTACGATCTGATCCTGGGCATGACATGGTTGTACTGGAACCATGCCCAGATTAACTGCGTGGTGAAGAGAATCACCATGAGGCACGGGGACTCCTTCATTGTTTTCGAAGGTATTATACCAGCACCCCGCATATTATTATCGCATGTGCAGGCCATCAAGGCCCATCTATAGGGGGAGGAGGTTTATAGGGTTCTTTTTGAGGCAGTCATGGCCAAGGACTCAATTTCAGATATTCTAGTAGCGCGAGACTTTGCTGATATATTTCCAGAGAAGCTACTAGGGCTACCCCCGCACCGAGAGAGGGACTTCTAGATTCAGCTCATACTGGGGGCTAAGCCGCTATCCAGAGCTCCCTATCGAATGGCCCCGAAGGAGTTTGTGGAATTTCGAATCCAGCTTCAGGAGTTAGTGGAGGCCGGTTCGTCCGGCCTAGCTCGTCACCATGGGGAGCTCCGGTGTTATTCGTCAAGAAGAAGGACGGGACTCTTCGACTGTGTATAGATTACCGGGCCCTGAACAGGTTGATGGTCCGGAATACTTATCCCTTGCCAAGGATAGACGAGCTATTTGACTAGCTGGAGGGAGCCCATTTGTTCTCAAAGCTAGATCTGATATCGGGGTACTACCAGCTTCGCATTCGGGAGGAGGACATCCCGAAGATGGCCTTCAGCAGCAGATATGGTTTGTACGAGTTTACCGTGATGCCTTTCGGGCTCACGAATGCACCCTCCGCATTCATGACCTTGAATAACCGGGTGTTCGAAGAGTATCTGGATGTCTTCATTATTGTATTCATCTACGACATCCTTATCTATTCGAGGTCGGAGGAGGAGCACGTGAGGCATCTGGACTTGACTTTGGGGAAGCTCTGAGAGCATAAGATGTATGCCAAGTACAGCAAATGCCAGTTCTGGCTAAAGGAGGTGGCCTTTTTGGGCCATGTCATCAGTTGAGAAGGTTTGGCAGTAGATCCGGCGAAAGTCCAGGCAGTACGGGATTGGCCACCACTAAAGACGGCCTCAGAGGTTCGAAGTTTCTTAGGACTTGCCAGTTATTACCGGAAGTTCGTAAAGGGGTTATCTTAGATTTCCCTCCCACTTACGACTCTGACGAAGAAGGAGTCTCCTTTTATTTGGACGCCACGATGCGAATATACTTTTTAGGAGCTGAAGGATCGTCTTACCTCGGCTCCCATCCTTGCTCTTCCTTTAGTGAAGGAAGGATTTCAGGTGTACACAGATGTATCCTATCAGGGGATGGGCGCCATTCTGATGCAAAACAAGCACGTAATAGCCTACGCCTCCCGTCAGCTGAAGCAGCATGAGCAGAACTACCCCGTGCATGACTTGGAGATAGAGGCAGTGGTTTTTGCTCTAAAGATCTAGCGGCACTACCTCTACGGAGTTCACTGCGACGTCTTCTCATACCACAAGAACTTGAAATACATAGACACATAGAAAGAGTTAAACATCAGGCAGAGATGCTGGGTGGAGTTTCTGTCGGACTACCAGTATACCATGCACTACCATCCGGGGAAGGCGAATGTGGTCGCAGACGCTTTGAGCCGGAGAGCGAGTACGACAGGATTAGGCCTGGAACTGATGGCCTTAGAGTTGGTTAAATCATTCGAGGAGATGCAGATATCACTAGTGTCCGAGGATGACCCAGAGTTATACATGGAGTACCTGGGATCGATGGTTGATGAATAAAAATCGTCTCACGGACTACAATCCGAATAGGCAAGTGTACCTATCATTTTATAGTATTGTGATAAAAATATATCAAGGTCGTATAAAAACTCGGAGCTGACAAGTACTATTACTCACAATGACTCTATTATCCTACCGAACGATTGATTGGTTTAAAAACTAAAATGAACTAAGCTTAATTAAAAGAGAAATAAAGTATTGCAAAAGTGGGCTCGATCGACGATTCACTTTGAAATAAAATAACAAAATGAATTAGTTTAGCATTTGCAATTCTATTAAGACCGTGACAGATCCGATATTAGGAAGTAATCTCACTAGAGCATTAAATCCCCTAACTTATAGACGTTTTGACCGAAATCTCTTTTCAAGTCAAAATGGCCGAAAGTCACATTACCGAAGTGACCCGTACTATTGGATTTGACTCCAATCCGGAGGATTTACATCATCCTATCTCTAGGGTTGCATTCAACTCCTTCCTTCCTTGAGTGATCTTTCATATTCACGAGCCTCTCGGCTACTCAAATATGAGATCGGAATCTACTACTGTATACTAGCAATACGGAGTCGATACGAAAATATTTCAAGGTCGGATCAAAAATAAGAAAATACAAATGCAAACATAAAATAAAAGGTGTGTTATTTCATCGCAAAGTTAATCGCAATCGGGCACAAAACAAAATTAGCTAAACATGATTGAAAGGGAAAAAGAGAACATTATAAGAGAAGAGAAATTCATTTTCATTGCTTTGATGAAATAAAAGAGAATACAATATTAAAAAGACAAGACTATATAATTAAGAAAAGGGAAATTACAACAATAAAAATTACTATAACAAGAAGAAGGAAATAACGAACACTCTTGAACTAGCACTAACAAAAACTACTTGCCAAACTACTTCTTTAAACAAAAACAACATCACAAAAACTAGAGGGATGAGGTTCCTTTTATAGGAGAGGGAGAACGTTCTAGAATGTAGTGGAAATGAAGGGTCAAAGGTGGTGGCCGGCCATATAGGTTGAAGAATGTTCATGCATTTCATTAAATGAGGTGTAGAGATAGAGGATGATTCAATGAATGCAATTTATTGAAATGAGAGTGGAAAATATAAAATAAAGAGGGGGGATGAATGAGAAATAAAGAGAGGGAAAGAAAATAAAAGAGGAGAGAGGTAGGGACATGAGGTAGACGGTCATTGCATGGATTAAATGGGCTTTGTAGTGGGCTCGGGTAGGATGAAATGGAGCAGCTAGGTGGGCTCGGGATGGATGAAATGGAGCAGCTTGGTGGGCTCAGGAAGGATGAAATGGAGCAGCTAGGTGGGCTCGGGCTGCTCCATGTGTTGGACTTGAGTGAGGCTCGGGCTGCTTGCAATGGAGGGCTGCATCATGTTGAAACTCGGGCTTGCAATGGAGGGCTGCATAATGTTGAAACTCGAGCAGCTCCATGTAGGCTTGAACCTACAAAATATAACATAACATTAGATAATTTAACAAAACACATAACATATCATAATATTAGTTAATAAAATTAAACAAAACTAAACAAAAAACATAACAAGAACAAAACACAAAAGACATATAATAATAACTAGAAATATTTATAATAACAAACATAAAAGACATTAAGTGAGAAATAGCATAAAATAAACAAAAATATAAATAAACTTAGGGATTTCTTAAACAAAATTATACCAAAAACGATGACTAAAAGTAGTCATCAAATTCCACCATGCTAGAGTATTTGCTTTCCCTCAAGCAAATATCATTTAAGAACTTGGGAATAATAAAAAGATAACAAAACATTTTTAGGTTGCATAGATAAGAAAAACAAAACATGAAAAATAAAACTATCCTAATTCCTATGATATCAACTAGTAGGGTGAGAAGTGCAAAATAGAAAACTTGAAAGTGGAAACCTAAAATTATCATTGGAACATAAAGAAGAATTACAAATTTCAAAATTCCTAAAACAAGGCATCCAAAATAAATGAAATTAAGGAAAACAAAAGTAGAGGTTCTAAATAAACGGCGCATTAACAAACTACTAGTTTGCAAGATAAAAATTAACCCTAAAACACCTCAAGGTAACCTCCAAAGAAATCCATCAATGATGGTGGCCATAGGCTTGTCCGTTCACACTTTCTTTACTACGCGAATTTACGTCCTAAAGCTCAATATGACTTAAAATAGGCGTTAAGACTTGGCTTAGGTAAATAATTAGGAAGTGAAAAGCAAAGATAAAAGTGAAGGCTAAGAAACACACTAAACCAAGGTTGAGCTCAAAATAAATAAACCATAACCAAAATGAGAAGTGACAAGTATGTCATTTCTCCAATTAAAGTAGAGACACAAGACAAGGCCATATATTTTTCTTTTATAAATTTGGCCACAAATAAACTTCATTTTTCTTTTTTTTGATTGATTACACACATTTTTTTTGGATGATAATTTTTTTTTTCTTTAATAACTTTTAAGGAAAGCTCCAAATATAAGCTTTTAAAAATTCCTTTCATTTCAAAGATAAAACCCTACAAAAAATCATATTTAAGCTCAAGATTAGTGTGAAAATAGGAAAGACATTTTGCTTTGGTGAAATAACTAAATGAAAAGTGGAGCTAAAAACAAAGAAACATGGAAAAAGGCCCAAAAATTGTTTTTTGCAACGGTAAAATATTTTGGTGGGCAAAAAGGCTCAAACTAGTCAAAGGGTGGCCTAAATCATTTCTTAAGTACGTAGAAACGGCGCAAATGCTTCGAGAGTAGCTAGGGACAAGTTCTAGACACCAAGAAAGACTACCCCACAAATGAAAAAGAGCTAATATTACCTAGGAACCATTCGTAAGAAACTAACCAAATAACTACAAATTGCTAACTTATAACGTAAAAAACGGATGCCTATATTTAAGAACAAAAAACTAGTAAAACTAAGCTATATTAAAATGATAAGTTTAGAAAACCGTTTCAAAGAAATCTATCTAGAACTACAAAACCGTACGGGTCTACATATCACTAGAAGAAACATAAAAAGAAAGATAGAAAATATTTTTTGATTTTGTTTTTCAAATAGATTTAAGCAATTTTTTTTATTATTTTAATTTTATAATTTTTGGATTTTTGATGAAGTTAAATAAAAGCAATACTATTAAAAAAATAACAAACATTTTAAAAAGCTTAAAATAAACAAACATTTTTTTGATTTTTGATGAAGTTAAATAAAAAGCAATACTATTAAAAAGCTTAAAAATAACTATACTAATTTTTTTGAATTTTAAAACATTTTTTTTTGAAAGGAAAGAAGAAAGAATGAAACTAAACCCTCCCCCATGCTTAAATTTTGCATTGTACTCAATGAAAAATAAAAACAAGAAATAAAAAAAAAGAAGAAGAAAAGGGAGGGGTGCAATAAAGTAAATACTTAAAAAGAAAATGACTTCCCCGGATTCGTAAGGCTGAATGCAGATGTCACTCCCCCATGCTTGAGCTGGACACCGGCTCAGGCCTAAGGAAGAGAGGAAAGGATGGAGCCAAACGAACCGCCGGGGGCATTATTTCTGCAAGACACAAAAATAAAAAAAAAAGAACAAAAACTGATAAACAAGGGGTGCCTCCCAAGAGCGCTCTTTGTTTAACGTCGTCTGAGCCCGACGTTATTGGTTAGCTAAATGGATAATAAAAAGTAAGGTGAAGTGGTAACTCCCTAAGTATGCGCTTAGGGGAGTAAATAAAAAAAAAGAAATGAAGAATCACACTGACATGCGATGGAATCTTCAAGGGAATGACGCCCAAAGATGAACAGATGGAGTTATAGAAGAACTCCGCCGTATGTAAAATGGGAAAGAAGGGGTCGTCAAAAGAAGAGGAAGAAAAAGAAGGAGGAATAAAAGAAGTAGAAAAAAGAATTTTATCAATGGAAATTTCACAAGGAGAAGGAGAGTCTTGTTAAATTTCGGGAGAAGAAGGGGCAGGAAGAACTAAAGGAGAGTCATCTAAAATAAAAGAAGAAGAAGAAAAAGATTCGCTAAAAATTGAAAAATTTAGAACAGTTGAATTTGAGATTGAAATGGAATCACAAACGTCTTCAGAAGGAGAAATAAGAGACATCTCGTCATCCTTAACGGGTAAGAAGCACGCCGAAATATCCATAGAGGTGTTTTCAAAAAGTGGAACGAAATAATCCAGAATATCCGAATAGTTATCTTCCTCGAGAGGAAAAAGACAAGCCGGGATATCCGGTGACTCATTATATAATGAAATTGGAGGAGACGAAGAAGAAGACGAAGAAAAAGATGTGGCCTCACGAGAAAAATAATCCATAATGGTTTTGAAATGCGAATTAATATTATCAATAGAAGTTTGCAATTCAAGATACTCATTATCAATAGAATTAAAATTTGGAGGCGCGGCGCTTTGCGGGGCAAAATAATAAGAAAAATAAGACGGGTTCCCCATCTCCCAAGTAGGATAAAAATTGGAGTAAGGGTCAATTTGGCCACTTTGACCGGCTCCAGAAAAATTAAAATCAAAAAAGGGAGGGGTTCCCGAAAGATATTCAGAATAAAAGTGGTCGGGCGACCCGCAAAAAGCGCAAAAAGATGATGATTCCATAAAAAAAATAAAACGTTACCAAAAAGAAAGAGAAAAATTAATTTTTTTTATTTTTTGATGGTTTTTTTTAAAAACTAGAAAAATTTAAATAAATAATTTTTTTTAAATAGTAGAAGGAATAAACTCGGTGCTTTCGTAATATTGCAAAAATTATCCCCGACAACGGCGCAAAACTTGATGAATAAAAATCGTCTCACGGACTACAATCTGAATAGGCAAGTGTACCTATCGTTTTATAGTATACTAATAAAAATATATCAAGGTCGTATAAAAACTCGGGACTAACAAGTACTATTACTCACAACGACTCTATTATCCTACCGAATGATTGATGGGTTTGAAAACTAAAATGAACTAAGCTTAATTAAAAGAGAAATAAACTATTGCAAAAGAGTGTTTGATCGACGATTCACTTTGACAAAAAAATAACGAAATAAATTAGTTTAGCATTTGCAATTCTATTAAGTCTGTGACGGATCCGATATTAGGAAGTAATCTCGCTAGAGCATTAAATCCCCTAACTTATAGACGTTTTGACCGAAATCTCTTTACAAGTCAAAATGGCCTAAAGTCGCATTATTGAAGTGACCCGTACTATTGGATTTGACTCCAATACGGAGGATTTACGTCATCTTATCTCTAGGGTTATGTTCAACTCCTTCCTTCCTTGAGTGATCTTTCATATTCACGAGCCTCTCGGCTACTCAAATATGAGATCGGAATCTACTACCGTATACTAGCAATACAGAGTCGATACAAAAATATTTCAAGGTCGGATCAAAAATAAGAAAATACAAATGCAAACATAAAATAAAAGGTGCGTTATTTCATCGCAAAGTTAATCGCGATCGGGCACAAAACAAAATTAGCTAAACATGATTGAAAGGGAAAAAGAGAACATTATAAGAGAAGAGAAATTCATTTTCATTGCTTTGATGAAATAAAAGAGAATACAATATTAAAAAGACAAGACTATATAATGAAGAAAAAGGAAATTACAATAATAAAAATTACTACAATAAGAAGAAGGAAATAACGAACACTCTTGAACTAGCACAAAAAAAACTACTTGACAAACTACTTCTTTAAACGAAAACTACATCACAAAAACTAGAGGGATGAGGTTCCTTTTATAGGAGAGGGAGAACGTTCTAGAATGTAGTGGAAATGAAGTGTCAAAGGTGGTGGCCGGTCATATAGGTTGAAGAATGTTCATGCATTTCATTAAATGAGGTGGAGAGATAGAGGATGATTCAATGAATGCAATTTATTGAAATGAGAGTGGAAAAAATAAAATAGATAGGGGGATGAATGAGAAATAAAGAGAGGGAAAGAAAATAAAAGACGGGAGAGGTAGGGACATGAGGTAGCCGGTCATTGCATGGATTAAATGGGCTTTGTAGTGGGCTCGGGTAGGATGAAATGGAGCAGCTAGGTGGGCTCGGGCTGGATGAAATGGAACAGCTAGGTGGGCTCGGGCTGGATGAAATGGAGCAGCTAAGTGGGCTCGGGCTGCTCCATGTGTTGGACTTGAGTGAGGCTCGGGCTGCTTGCAATGGAGGGTTGCATCATGTTGAAACTCGGGCTTGCAATGGAGGGCTGCATCATGTTGAAACTCGGGCAGCTCCATGTAGGCTTGAACCTATAGAATATAACATAACATTAGATAATTTAACAAAACACATAACATATCATTATATTAGTTAATAAAATTAAACATAACTAAACATAAAACATAACAAGAACAAAACACAAAAGACATAATAATAACTAGAAATATTTATAATAACAAACATAAAAGAATTAAGTCAGAAATAGCATAAAATAAACAAAAATATAAATAAACTTAGGGATTTCTTACACTAAATTATACCAAAAACGATGACTAAAAGTAGTCATCAATGGTTACCACTGATGATATTCGGGACTGCATCAGAGATGGGCAGAAGCTGGATGTGAGGGCTGAGTCGATATTTAGAGCCTTGGAGGAAGGCACGATAGGAGATTACTCTTTGAGGGATGGTCTCCTGTGTTTCAGAGGCAGGGTCTACATACCGGCAGGAGGCCAGATCCGGGAGGACATTATGACGGAAGCTCACTATAGCCGGTACTCGGTACACCCGGGAATCACCAAGATGATGAAAGATTGGAAGAGGATGATGTACTGGCCGGGTATGAAGAAGGTCATTACATACTTTGTGACGCATTGCGAGGCCTGCACCCTCGTAAAGGCAGAGTGTAGGAATCCGGCCGGCTTGCTGCAGCCACTTCCGGTGCCGGAGTGGAAATTTGAGGATATAGCCATGGATTTCATACATGGGCTACCTCGATCCCGTGCGGGAAATGACTCGATCTGGGTGATAGTGGACAGGCTAACGAAGGTGGTCAGATTCATTCCAGTGGTAAAGGATGCTCCGGTTAATGTATTAGTACGGAGGTTTATTGAGCAGTTTGTGTGTTATCATGGGGTGCCCAAGACTATCGTTTCGGATCGAGATGGGCAGTTTACATCTAGGGAGTGGAGGTCGGTTCAGGCCCATCTGGGTTCTCGGTTGACATTCAGCACGGATTTTCACCCTCAGACCGATGGGCATTCAGAGCGTACCAACCATATACTGGAAGATCTTTTGTGCCTATGTATTTTGGACCGCGGCGAGCCTTGGGAGAGGTTGCTACCACTGGTCGAGATTTTATATAACAACGCCCATCAGTCCAGTATAGGCATGGCTCCATTTGAGGCATTGTATGGACGAAGGTGCAGGACCCCACTATTATGGGTTCAGGATGAGGATCCACAGACACTAGGCTCAGAGTTTGTGGGGGATACGGATGCTCAGATTAGATTAATCCGGGATAGGATGTTGGAAGCCCAGAGTAGGCAGACCAAATATTATGAGGCGAGGCATCGTCAGGTGGAGTTCCAGGCGGGAGACCGAGTTTTATTGAAGATACGGCCGATGCACGGATTCTCGCGGGTTCGCAGGCGGAAGAAGCTCCGTCCAAGATATATGGGGCCTTACAGGATCCTGGAGCGGATTGGCCCCTTGGCTTACAGATTGGAGCTGCCGCCGGAGTTAGCGGGATTGCATGATGTCTTCCACATCTCCTCACTACGGAGGGCTCTGCTACACCCTGAGTAGCTGATTTCCACAGCAGACGGCCCGGTGGCCTCGGATCGATCAGTCAACTTGGAGCCAATCAGGATCGATGACACGGCAGTGCGGGTCTTGCGACGTAAGAAGGTTCCGTTAGTCAAGGTTCTGTGGAGCAATCATGGGCAGGTGAAGCATACATGGGAGCCACAGGACTTGCTACAGTAAAAGTATTCGGAACTCTTCGAGTCAGGTATACCTTAAACTGTAGGGATGTTACAATTTCTTCCATTCCAGTAGAAACCCCCGTAGACTTAACCTTAATTTCGGGGACGAAATTTTTATTTTTGTATATTGGGATTTGTAACATCCCATTTCCGACCAGACCCCTAGGAGAGGTTTTGTCATGAACAAGTCATGACAAAACCCTAAGAAGCCCAAGGAGGCCAAGTGACCCAGGCTCAAGGTGAAAATCACCTTGGTCTGTAAATAGTAGGTCAGAATGTAAGACCCCAACCTCGGAGATGATCGCGGGGCGATCAAACGGCACTTTTGGAGGTCTGAACAGGGGCACACGGCCAGGCACACGGCCGTGTGCCTAGCCGTGTTCAGTGATTTATTGTGTTTTTGTGCTGTCTCGAGTCAGAGAAGTACACGGCCTGAGACACACGGCCGTGTCTCAAGCCGTGTGTGGGGCACACGGCCTCGAACACGGCCGTGTTCGAAGCCGTGTTCTGGAAGCCCGACGATCGTCCTGAAGCTCTAGGTAACACGGCCCGTGGCACACGGCCGTGTCAGGAGCCGTGTCGATCGGTGAATGAGCTACACGGCCAGACACACGGCCGTGTGTCAAGCCGTGTTCGGCCCAGTTTTTGGGATTTTGGATCTAATCTCGGCCGTCCGTTCCCTTGGATCTGGATCCTACGGTGGGGGCTGCTCCTGGGGGGTTATTAGCCGGGATTAGGGTTTTGAATCCTCATTTTCTTTGGTCCACTCTCTCTCTAAGTGTTTAGAGAGAAGGGAGAGCAAGAGGAAGGAGGAGCCCAAGATCCGGCCGCCGGAGGAGCTCCGGAGCCCCGATTCGCGATCCGAGTCCGGATCCTCGAAGGCAAGGGCGAGGCGAAGCTTTCCATCCGACTACATCTTCATGGCGCCGCGGAAATCTTCGAGGGTAACGATCCTCTTCATAGGGCATGTGTAGTCGCCCTTCTTTCTATGCATGGGGAAATCCCCCTCTCGCGAGTGAGCGTTGAGGCGCGGAATCCCTCCGGGTAGATATGTAAAGTCCCCGTTGTTAGAGCCCGGAATCAGAGTACGGGCGTAGGCATTGTGTGTGAAGCCTATTCGGGTTTAACCCGGATCGGTGATGTTTGCATTGCATGGCCGGAGAAGACTCCGCGCCGGTGAATTTAGTTTTCCGAAAATTCTACGCGATAGATTGCATACAGGGATCCTTGGGGGTTAACCTCGAGGCGCACCCGGAAAGCTTGGGCGGAATCGCATTGCCGCCACGATGTTGCCTTGGAGGGCAAATCGGTACATAACGGGGTTATGTGCGTGTTTTGATCGATTGTGGGAATGAGGAGAAACTTGGCCCGCACCGATGGCTAAATGGCCGTGGTGAAGTGAGCAACGGGCGGGTGGAACTCTACCCATTCCAAGTGGTCTCGGTAGAAGCGACCTAAAGTACATGGGACTTCCCGGGGGGCTGGAAACGGGCCTAGGCTTCGGCTGAAAGGGCTTAATGCTCACGAGTGTTGCCATCCGAGGGATGGTGGTGGAATCGCGGTGTCGGACTGGGTCCGGACCGAGTTCACCGATTAGTGCCCTGAGAGCACGGAGTGTGCGGCCGTGTGTGCCGACACTTGTGGCGAATAGAATACCTTATAGAATTGCTATGGTAGTTTTATTGCAGGGAAGGAGCACCGCCGTCCCGAGAAACGGGACGGGGTCGTTATAATTTGGTCAGCTTTGCTGACCGTTGCCCTTTTGTATTGCCACCTCTTGGGTGGATTGCTTTCTACAGGTGCTGCTGCGGAGCCAAGTGGCAAATAGCGGGCTAAAGCCCAAGTTGCAGCGCCAGCCCTCGAAGGCTTAGTTATTAGCTTTTTCATATTCATGTATGGCCGGCCTGCGTGCCGATGTATGAAAGACGCTATCTTGTTAAGCGAACACTTTTGTAAGGCCTTAAGGCCGTGAACTCTTTTGTGTATGTACTCATTCCTGGGTTGTAGTGGACATTCATGCTCTGTGGCAGGGTTCTTATCTTTTTGCAACTTAATTAAATTACTTCCGCTAGGTGTTGTGTAGGACGCTCTGATTGGTTGTGTGGTTTCAACGCGTAACCAACCGGTCTGTCCGTAGTATATGGCGTCGGGCCCCGGCCGGACCTACTGCTATATGCTATGTGACGGATAGGGGTGTTACAAATAATTGGTATCAGACTTCTGGTTTCGGTCAAGCTTAAATGAATTCGTGGACGAATTCACTTTAAGGGGTGGTGAGCACATTGTGTGCGTCATCGTTATAACATGAAAAGAACCCATGAATGTCCACTTAGGAATGAAAATACACATGATTGAGGAACCTGCGTGTTCCTATAATTGCTGTTTGCAGTAATTTTTGGTCGCTTATCGGTGTTTTGCACGATTTTAGGTGACCAGAAGTGGTGCTGGGCCGTCTGAACGGCCAGGTTCTGAGGCGAGCAGTGCGCCAAGCGATGCGCCTGCAACACCTTTGTCTGCTGAGACCATTAGGTTGGTGGCAGAAGCGGTCATGGCAATGATCAATGCGCAGCCTGCAAGGCAGGTGCAGCAGCCTGCTCCTGCTGTGGAACAGGTACCGCTTCAGACGGCAGAGCGAAGGAGGGTTGAGCAAGTTGTGGTGGAACCAGAGTTGCCGCGGAGAGCAACTGAAAGACAACTGAAGCACGTGATGGGCTTTCACCCACCGGTATTCACGGGGGCAGAAACCCCGACCCAAGCAGAGGATTGGCTCTCAAGGGTCAACAGGGTGATGACTGCGACGGAAACTGAAGAGTGGCAGAAGACCACTATAGCGACGTTCCTTTTGGATGGGGACGCAAGGCTGTGGTGGGAGGGCCTAGAGCTGCATCAGTTGAGGGGAAGGCCATTGGCCGAAGTCCCGATGGAGGAGTTTGCGAGACTATTTATGGCTCGATACCTCCCCTCGGCGCAGAGGATTGCGCTAGAGAGCGAATTCCAGAAGTTGGTGCAGGGTGATAGCACCGTTGATGAATACCTCCACGAGTTTACTCGGTTAGGGAGATATGCCGGCGCTACCTTCGCAGACGAGGAGCGCAAGACGAGCCGCTTTTATGAAGGGCTAAGGGATGATTTGAGGTTGCTGCTGTCGGGCCCCAAGACGCAGGGTTTCATGACCCTGGTCAGTTCGGCCCGGTCCTTGGATAAGGATATGAGAAACGTGCAAGCGAAGAAGGAGAGGGAATCTGGTGGCAAGAGATCAGAGTTCAAGGCGCCGACTACGTCGAAGTCGGGCTACCGCAGATTCTCCAAGAAGTCTAGGACGTCGGGTCCAGCTCCTTCTACAGGTGCCTCGGGGGCAACTACCAATCGAACCCCGGGCGCTTGCTTCACGTGTGGAAAGCCGGGGCACTTTGCCCGTGACTGCTGGAGTGGACGCTCAAAGTCTGAAAGGAAACAAGGAGCTACCTACGAGGAAAAAGGCAAAGCGGTGGAGTCGACCGCGTCCCACTATGCTCCGACTCAGCCTAGAGTCTACAACTTGGGCCAGCAGGAGGCCATCAAGCAAGCGGATGTGGTGACAGGTATGAGTTAATTTATGCAAGTTGACTTGAGAATACTATTACCTATTGCTTGTTAAGCTAATGTCTTTTGCTTAGGCTTTGTGTTGATTAGCGATAGTCCGGCACGAGCACTATTCGACACTGGTGCTTCGCATTCTTTCTTGTCCGAACATTTTATATCGCGCATCGGAGTCCCTTCTTCGATGGCAAAGGAAAAGCTAGATGTGTTGCTACCAAATGGGTGCTCGATGCGTGCGGACAGAGTGTGCGCCGTGAAGGTTCACATTGGGAGCCAAGAGTTCGACTTGCTAGCGTCATTGCTGCCGCTAGTAGAGTTCGATGTTATCTTTGGAATGGATTGGCTATCAGAGCAGAAGGCTTGGATCGATTGTGACCGTAAGGAGGTCAAGCTGGGTGTAGGGCGGGAGACTACTTTCGAGGGGCTTAAGGGGTCGAGCAAGACACTGATGTCTGCTCTTCAGGTGGTGAAGGCGGTTCGTGCTGGTGCAGAGCTGTTCTTTGCGATAGTGGGGGCTGTGGAGCCAAAGTCCCCGTTGGATAGCATCCCCGTGGTTTGCGAATACCCCGATGTGTTCCCGGATAGCCTTCCCGGAGCCCCACCGCAGCGAGAGATTGATTTCACGATCGAGCTCGTACCGGGTGCCAAACCCGTGTCACGTGCTCCTTATAGATTGGCGCCAAAGGAGATGGCGGAGTTGAAGGTTCAGTTGGAGGAACTGATGGAGCAAGGTTATGTGCGTCCAAGTTCGTCGCCTTGGAGCGCACCGGTCCTCTTCGTTAAAAAGAAGGACGGTAGTATGCGGCTGTGCATCGACTACAGAGAATTGAACAAGTTGACGGAAAAGAATAAGTACCCGATCCCGAGGATTGATGATCTCTTTGATCAGTTAGTCGGATCGTCGGTATACTCCAAGTTGGACTTGAAGTCGGGGTACTATCAGCTGAGGATCAGGGAATGTGATATCCCAAAGACGGCGTTCAGTACGAGGTACGGGCATTTCGAGTTCACGGTCATGCCGTTTGGACTGACGAATGCGCCGTTGGTGTTTATGGATCTGATGAACAAGACGTTCAGAGATTTCCTGGATCGCTTTGTGATCGTCTTTATTGACGATATTTTGGTATACTCGCAGTGCGAAGAAGACCACTTCAAGCATTTGCATTTGGTGTTGGAGACTCTGAGGAGGAATGAGCTTTATGCAAAGTTCTCCAAGTGCGAGTTCTGGCTACCTTCGGTAGCGTTCCTTGGTCATATAGTGAGTGGGGAAGGTATAGCGGTGGATCCGGCGAAGATTGTTGCGATACGGGAGTGGCCTGCGTTATCTTCTGTCGCGGAAGTCCGTAGTTTTCTCGGGCTTGCCGGATATTACAGGCGCTTCGTAGAGAACTTCTCGCGGGTAGCGTTACCTCTCACGAAGTTGACAAGGAAGGATCAGAAATTCTTGTGGACGCAAGAGTACGTGCAAGCTTTTGAGGAGCTGAAGAGGCGGTTGACCACGGCGCCAGTGCTTAGTTCGCCGAGTGGGACCGAGGGCTTTGAGGTGTATAGCGACGCTTCGGGTAGTGGCTTGGGCTGCGTGTTGTTGCAGCATGGAAGTGTGATCGCGTATGGATCGCGTCAGCTGAAAGTGCATGAAAGGAATTATCCGGTGCACGACTTGGAATTGGCGGCCGTGATTTTTGCACTCAAGTTGTGGAGGCACTACCTATACGGCGTAAGAGTCGATATATACACCGATCACAAGAGCCTAAAATACTTGTTGGATCAAAAGGACCTTAATATGAGGCAGAGGAGGTGGATGGAGTTCCTGGGGGACTACACCTTCAAGATACATTATGTACCCGGGAAGGGCAACGCAGTTGCGGATGCGCTGAGCCGCAGGGCTCCCGCCCGAGCCAACTGGTTGTCGGTGCATGATGAGCGGCTAGTGCGGGAGTTGGAGGAGCTTGAGATCTGTTGCGTGGACAAGCAGACGAGCGCCAAAGCAATGTTAAACTGGACAGAGGTGCAGTACGACCTGGCTGACCGGGTTCGGCAGGCATTGGAGTTGGATGATTCTATGAAGGAGCTTTTGGAGGCCGCTTTGGATGGGTCAAATTCCCAGTTCTCGGTAGAAGACGGGTTATTAAGGAAGGATCATCGTTTGTGCGTCCCAAGTGGGGGTAACCTCCGGGCGGAGTTGATGTACGAGGCTCATCATACCAAGTACTCAATCCACCCAGGGAGCACGAAGATGTATCGCGATCTCAAGAAGTTGTTTTGGTGGCCGGGGCTTAAGAAAGATGTGGCGTTGTACGTGGCTAAATGCCAAACGTGCGCCTTGGTGAAGGTGGAGTGCCAAAAGCAAGGAGGATTTCTGAAATCCTTGCCTATACCGGAGTGGAAATTCGACGACATATCCTTGGACTTTGTGCACGGGTTGCCAAGGTCACAGAAGGGGAACGACGCCATCTGGGTGATCGTAGATCGGCTAACTAAGGTGTCGCATTTCATTCCGCATAGGAAGGATGATCCAGTCGAGAAATTGGCAAAGTTGTACGTTGACAATATTGTTAGGCTGCATGGAGTGCCCCGTAGCATTGTGAGTGATCGCGATGGGCGGTTCACGTCAAATGATTGGAGGTTGGTGCAGCAGATGTTGGGAACAAAGTTAAAGTTCAGCATAGCTTTCCATCCGCAGACGGATGGGCAGACCGAGAGGGTCAATAGAACGATGGAGGACATGCTCCGCATGTGTGTTCTAGACTTCGGGAAGCATTGGGAAGACCACCTTTATTTGGTGGAGTTCGCGTACAACAACAGCTACCAAGCGAGCATACAAATGACGCCCTTCGAGGTCCTGTATGGTAGGAAGTGTCGCACGCCGTTATCATGGCTTGAAACGGGTGAGGCAAGGTTGTACAAGAAGCAGGAGGTGGAGAGTGCTACCTCGTTAGTGCGGATCATTCGGGAGCGCTTGTTGATCGCTCAGGATCGGCAAGCGAAGTATTACAATGCCAAGCACCGGAACGTGGAGTTCGCGGTAGGCGATTGGGTATACCTGAAAGTGAAGCCGTTCAAGGGGGTTTCGCGGGTGAGACGCTTGAAGAAGCTGAGCCCAAGGTACCTTGGACCTTTTGAGGTCCTGGAGCGAGTCGGCGAAGCTGCATACCGTTTGAAGCTATCAGTGGAGTTGAGTGGATTACATGATGTGTTCCACATTTCTGTGTTGCGGAAGGCGGTGCAAGAGCCTTCGCAGGTGATTGCGGCTGATCAAGTACCGGTTGAGGAAGGGTTGACAACGAAAGTCAAGCCCATATCTATTGAGGATTTCGAAGTCAAGCGGCTTCGGAACAAAGAAATCAGAATGGTGAAGGTCCGTTGGGATAACTGCGGGCGCGAGGAGCTCTTTTGGGAGCGAGAGCAGACAATGCGCGAGGAGTACCCCGAGTTGTTCCCCTCAGGTACTCGTTATGTTTTTGTTTTGTGTAGTCTCTGTTCTTAATTTCGGGACGAAATTCTCTTAAGGGGGAGGGAGTTGTAAGACCCCAACCTCGGAGATGATCGCGGGGCGATCAAACGGCACTTTTGGAGGTCTGAACAGGGGCACACGGCCAGGCACACGGCCGTGTGCCTACCCGTGTTCAGTGATTTATTGTGTTTTTGTGCTGTCTCGAGTCAGAGAAGTACACGGCCTGAGACACACGGCCGTGTCTCAAGCCGTGTGTGGGGCACACGGCCTCGAACACGGCCGTGTTCGAAGCCGTGTTCTGGAAGCCCGACGATCGTCCTGAAGCTCCAGGTAACACGGCCCGTGGCACACGGCCGTGTCAGGAGCCGTGTCGATCGGCGAATGAGCTACACGGCCAGACACACGGCCGTGTGTCAAGCCGTGTTCGGCCCAGTTTTTGGGATTTTGGATCTAATCTCGGCCGTCCGTTCCCTTGGATCTGGATCCTACGGTGGGGGCTGCTCCTGGGGGGTTATTAGCCGGGATTAGGGTTTTGAATCCTCATTTTCTTTGGTCCACTCTCTCTCTCTAAGTGTTTAGAGAGAAGGGAGAGCAAGAGGAAGGAGGAGCCCAAGATCCGGCCGCCGGAGGAGCTCCGGAGCCCCGATTCGCGATCCGAGTCCGGATCCTCGAAGGCAAGGGCGAGGCGAAGCTTTCCATCTGACTACATCTTCATGGCGCCGCGGAAATCTTCAAGGGTAACGATCCTCTTCATAGGGCATGTGTAGTCGCCCTTCTTTCTATGCATGGGGAAATCCCCTCTCGCGAGTGAGCGTTGAGGCGCGGAATCCCTCCGGGTAGATATGTAAAGTCCCCGTTGTTAGAGCCCGGAATCGGAGTACGGGAATAGGCATTGTGTGTGAAGCCTATTCGGGTTTAACCCGGATCGGTGATGTTTGCATTGCATGGCCGGAGAAGACTCCACGCCGGTGAATTTAGTTTTCCAAAAATTCTACGCGGTAGATTGCATACAGGGATCCTTGGGGGTTAACCTCGAGGCGCACCCGGAAAGCTTGGGCGGAATCGCATTGCCGCCACGATGTTACCTTGGAGGGCAAATCGGTACATAACGGGGTTATGTGCGTGTTTTGATCGATTGTGGGAATGAGGAGAAACTTGGCCCGCACCGATGGCTAAATGGCCGTGGTGAAGTGAGCAACGGGCGGGTGGAACTCTACCCATTCCAAGTGGTCTCGGTAGAAGCGACCTAAAGTACATGGGACTTCCCGGGGGGCTGGAAACGGGCCTAGGCTTCGGCTGAAAGGGCTTAATGCTCACGAGTGTTGCCATCCGAGGGATGGTGGTGGAATCGCGGTGTCGGACTGGGTCCGGACCGGGTTCACCGATTAGTGCCCTGAGAGCACGGAGTGTGCGGCCGTGCGTGCCGACACTTGTGGCGAATAGAATACCTTATAGAATTGCTATGGTAGTTTTATTGCAGGGAAGGAGCACCGCCGTCCCGAGAAACGGGACGGGGTCGTTATAATTTGGTCAGCTTTGCTGACCGTTGCCCTTTTGTATTGCCACCTCTTGGGTGGATTGCTTTCTACAGGTGCTGCTGCGGAGCCAAGTGGCAAATAGCGGGCTAAAGCCCAAGTTGCAGCGCCAGCCCTCGAAGGATTAGTTATTAGCTTTTTCATATTCATGTATGGCTGGCCTGCGTGCTGATGTATGAAAAACGCTATCTTGTTAAGCGAACACTTTTGTAAGGCCTTAAGGCCGTGAACTCTTTTGTGTATGTACTCATTCCTGGGTTGTAGTGGACATTCATGCTCTGTGGCAGGGTTCTTATCTTTTTGCAACTTAATTAAATTACTTCCGCTAGGTGTTGTGTAGGACGCTCTGATTGGTTGTGTGGTTTCAACACGTAACCAACCGGTCTGTCCGTAGTATATGGCGTCGGGCCCCGGCCGGACCTACTGCTATATGCTATGTGACGGATAGGGGTGTTACACAGAATTTGCTTAAAAATAGGATTTGGGTTCGGGCGTTGAGTGCGTCGAGTGCACTCAACGCCAAAGGTTGGCTGGCGTTTAGTGTATTGAGTGCACTCAACGCCATAAGCAGAATGACGTTGAGTGCACTGACTGCACTCAATGTCACAGCACATGATGGATGGCGTTGAGTGCGTCGAGTGCACTCCACACCATAAGCTGTGCGGCGTTGAGTGCACTGACTGCACTCAACGCCACCTTACTTAGGCTAGATGGTGTTGAGTGCATCGAGTGCACTCAACGCCATAAGTTGAAGGGCGTTGAGTGCACTGACAGCACTCAACGCCATCCTGTGTAGACTGGATGGTTATTGAGTGAGCTTAGTTCACTCAATGTCGTAGTCTGGATGGCATTGAGTGAGCTGAGCTCACTCAACGTCGTAGTCTGGATGGCGTTGAGTGAGCTGAGCTCACTCAACGCCGTAGGCGGGATGGCGTTGAGTGAGCTGAGCTTACTCAATGCCGTATGCTGGATGGCGTTGAGTGAGCTGAGCTCACTCAACGCCATTTTACTTAGAATTTTTCTGAAAGTTTTGGCTTGGTTGCTGGTTCAGCTGAACCTGACCGTTTTGGGAAGTGGGCCAGGATGTCTTAAATTAGCCGTTTTTTTATTAAGACCTAATTAAGTCTTATTTTAAAATGTTGACTGGTCAAGTGGAGTGATGCCACGTGGCCGTCGGTTTTGAAAACAAAATGAACAGTCATGGCCATGGCCGTGAACCAGCTTTCACGGCCATTAATGGCACATGATGCCATGGCCCCTTCCCTCCTCTTTAATGGCTGGATTCAACTCCTCTAGGGAAGAGGAGGAGTTTCCAGCCGTTACTTGGCTGGATTAAGCCGTGTTCAGCCCCCCTCCACCATGGCCGAAATGGCCTTTATGGACAATTAATGGCCACCATCGGTTAGGTCTTCCCCCTCCCCCTTTTACTGGTTTAAAAGCTTCCCTAGACCTCAAGCATTCGTTTCGACACCTTGCCCAAAGGAGACGAGAGAATTCTGCGAGCTGTTGAAGAGCGTCGGCGACACCTCCGCCACTAATGGCTTTCCGTCAATCTGCACGCCTACAGCCCGCGAACAAGGTCCTCCTCTACCTCTTCTTCTACTGATAGATCTTTGGAATTATTAAGAGAGATATCGGGCTCAAAAGAGTTGGATCGGGTGAGCGTTTCCAAGGTTTTTCCGAAATTCATGGTGGTCGGGTTCGCCGAAAACCGCCTCTCCGGCGGCCATGCCGCCCCCTAACGGTAGCCCTCACCTCAACGGAGGTTGTGGTGGTGGTGGCCGGCCAGGGAGATGGCTGGGTGTACGGGAAATCCACTTGGAAAGCTACAGGTTTTATGTGTTTTAGGGTTTGCTGTTTTTCGGGTTTTTAAGAAGATGAATAGTGAAATTATGATTTATGATATATATTTATTTATAATTTATAGTAATTATTTACCCTTTATCAATCTCATGTTGATGCCACTAAATGAGGCCCTTATAGGCCATTTTAGATAAAATGACCAGTCACAGAAGTTGTAGCCCTTCGAGTTTAGATTATTCTAAAATTTATTTCAACTCGTTTGAGTAAGGGGATTGACCACAGAACCCATTTTGGTGGGACCTATACCTAGGGCTATCCTGAGATTCAAATGGATATTCACCCTTCATCCCTTGTCCAAATGATCTGAAATTTGGGCAGGGAGTCTACCCTAGCTATACCTAGAGCCTGCCCAAAAATGGGAATTTTGGAGTATATTTTTCTATAGTTTTTAGAAAAATTTAATAATCCTTATATAAATTAATTAGGTGGCCTAATGACTTCCAAACCCTCCAAAATTTTGTTGAGTGGTCCCTGGCATCATCATAAGGCTCTGTATAATTTTTCATCTCATTTGGAGATGTTTTAGACTGTAAATGAACAAACCTAAGCTTTGCCCTATTAAGGGGTTTTTTTTTAGGTCAAAAGTGCACTTTGTGATTTGAGTGGTCAAATCACCTCAATAGAGGCTGATATTGTGACCACTGACTTGGAAGGACCTCTAACACCCTCCCATGGAGATGGGGAGTATTGGGGTAGATTTGCCCTAGGACCCAAGACCAAACCCTAAGGATGGTTCTTGGTGGTTTTGAAGGGCAGGTGGTCGAATGACCTTGATATGATTTGAAACTTGGTGGAGAGGATTCTAGGGTAGCAAGAATCCTCTGGCAGAAATCTAAGTGGATTTAAAATTAAATAAGTCCCTAAAAACCCTAACCCTAGTTTAGGGCACAAACTTTATAGTGAGAGAAAATCTCACTAAAACTTACTGAACAGTGATGAGATTTGGGTATAGTAGTGTTTAAAGTTAGTACAAGCTCTAGAGATTTTGTTATGAATTTAGGACTATTATTTTTGATACTTCATTAACAATTTAGTAATTTGTATTATTTACTTAGAAATTTATTATGGAGTAACTAGTTTCTGGAAATTGATGAACTTTAGCCAGAGGACTTTTGATTATGTTTTAAAGCTCTGTGAAATTTTATGGGATTTTTGGAAGATTATTTCTAAGGGTTGGTTCATTAAGTATTGTTTCCCATAAAAACTTAATTAAATTTATTTTGGTGCTTAACAAGCCTGTAAAATTATGATTTTTGCACAATGACCCTTTCTTTACCATATTAAGATTCTGTAACTTTAATATATTTTTCTGATGAATAATTTTGGTACTTCCTTCTTTATATATGATTAAAATAATCATTTTGGATAAATTAATTAGAGATCAAATAGTTTCTGAAAAATTATGAAAATTAGTATCTAATAATATATCCCTGTTATTTAATGATCAAAATTTTTGGTGGTCATTACTTGAGTAGATCATATAGTTCATGTTCAAAATTGCCCATGACAAAACATTTGGGAAAATTCAATAAATATCAAATTAATTAGAAAAATTATGAATCTCTGATTTTAGACTAAACTTGTCATGATAGACCTCAAGTAAATTTTATAGGAATTTTAGAATACAATTTGGATTACCTCCCTTTGTATACCTCAAATAGCTTAGGATGGTATGTGTTTAGTAAAAAACTGCTAAAATCATATTAAGCTGCAGAATGAACTTAGAGGATTTGGATATTGGGATAATGGTTTGAAAATGTGTGTGAATGCATCCTCAGTAGTCAAGATGAGGATAGGTGGGTAGGTTGTCTAGTCATAAGAGATGCTCGGGACCGACGAAAGATCGTCCTCCCTGGTAGGAGAGGAAGAGTCTTAATACACTAGGGTTAGATCCAAAGTAATTTAAAAGGGATCGGGTAATGAGTAATAACCAATAAAAGTAAGTTCCTTGCGAAAGGGAACGATGGGCTTCAGCTACCATCATAGTTCCTAGTGCCCTTTGAGAGCCCTTCACGGGGTATACCGGGGGCAGTCCTAGGCTAACATAATCCGTAGGAATAATAAACCAAAAGAGCAACTAGTATAACTAGAGTTTCACATTCACACACCCCGGTAGTTAGGGAGGTTGAGTAGGTTGGTATAATTGTCTTTCGGTTGTTATCTTTTGAAGGTAGATGCACGGACGCGACAGTCCGGGAGCCGAGGGCTCGAGGGTTTAAATAAAGAATAAGGTGTTTGGTCTTCGATATTTGACTATCGTTCACAACGATGTCGGTACGTAGACTCGACGGTGTGGGACACTTAGCCAAAGAAAGTCTGGTGGATACAGCCAACACTAGTACGCGGATACTCTAGGTTGTGTTCTTCTAGGGGCGTACAGAAGGGCTAGGCCCGGTAGTGTGGATATCTGCCTAGGAGTGGGGGGGGGGGCGACCCACTATCTCTGTTTGCCACTATGCAGGTTCCTGGGAGTGAAGCTAGCTTCCCAAACCGGGGGAACTAAAGGTCTGTGTGCATAGAGTCGTGTGCTTGAGTTGCACTTGCATGAATCATGACATAGCATATCACTACACTCATATTTGCATACAACCGACACCCCAATGTATAAATCAGTATGAGACTTTTTATACGATGGGATCCTTGCAGAAGACCCCTTAATTTATAAGTTTGTACGGGCATTCATATAAGTTAAGGTTACATATTTAACTTCTACTTGTCCCTTCATATATATATTGATTTACTACATGTTTACCTTACTGCTCACTATTTTAGAACTACTAGATGTACCTTTCATACTTAGCTGCTTATACAATATATATTTACTGCTAGACTAGTTCCGTTGTCACCCGCCTTGCTTATTCTCCACCATTATAGCTTTCCTTTCCTCCTCTCTGCTCGGTGCCTAAGAGCCGTGGGGGGAGGGGTAGGGGATGGTAGGTTGACTAATGGTTTTCGAACCACAACATTACAAGAGCTCTGGATGGGAGACAGGGACCAAAAGTCCAGGGCTCAGCACCAGCGGAGTACGGTGCGCATGGAGGTGGGCCAGTCTAGTTCCGGAGTACCTGTGACCAGCTCCGTTAGTGATTAGTCTTTCTTATAGCTTCCGCAATGAGTGATTTGCAGTGAGGACTCTGATGTACCATGCTTGAGCCCGTTTATATATTTCATCTGTACTGTTCTTTCGCAGTACTCTACTTTCTATATATTGATGGACTGTTGTGATTTTTATTCATATATGATTATGTGGACATGTTGCATTTACTTCTCTCTCTTTGTGATCGAAAAAGGCCGGCAGAATTTGCGTTTTGTAGTGGCGGCCTTCCCAAGTGTCGGTGCCACTACAAAGCGGCGATTCTGGGCATAAGACCCCGGTGGTTGAAAAGGAAAAAAATGGGGTCTTACACGACATCTCTCCTAGATAATAACTATAGATCTAGCACCACGGGAGAGGGTAAGAAGCTCACCTCATTTCTAGCCATGGATATCATCACTCTCCTTGGCGGCATCTTCTTCTCATTGGCGTTATTCTTCACAGAAAGGAACATCTTTCCTCCAACAAAATCCATCACCGGCGGCTTTCCCTCTTCTGACAGTTTCGGCACAGGTAACGATTTGGCAAAAAGTTATGTGACGGGTAGGGTTTCCCTAAGTCTCCTTTTATAGGAAGAATTAGGGTTACACCGCCTGCCACATGTCACTAAAGTATTGGACCACCCATTATTATTTAAATTAAGTCTTATCGAAAAGACCGGGTCCTAATAAGTCAATTGGCACATTCTTAAAAACCCGGTTCAGCCCATACACATGAACCCGCAACAAAGTCTGCCAAAAATGTTCTAAGTCAAAATTGTCGTGTATACCATACACACTCGACAAATCGTCGAGATTTGTCGTGATCACTCGACACCCCGTCGAGTGGCGTCAAGTTCACTCAATACCCCCAGAATCTTTCTAAGTTAAAGCGTCGGGATTGTCGAGTATATTTAATTCGTTGAATGGCGCCGAGTTTACTCAATGCACTCGACGCTTCATCAAGTGGTGTCAATTTCACTCAATGCCTATAGTATCTAGAATAATTCCAAGTTAAACACTCAATGCCTTGTCGAATGGCGTTAAGACCACTCAACGCTCTCGACGCTTTCTGAGTCAAGAAATATTCTAAGTTAAATCACTCAATGCCTCGTCGAATGGCATTGAGACCACTCAACGAACTCGACGCTTTCTGAGTCCAGAAATATTCTAAGTTAAATTTCATCGAGTGGCGTTGAGTCCACTCAACGCACCAAACGCTTTCTAAATCCAGGACAATTTCTAAGTTAAACTAGAATGGCGTTGAGACCACTCAATGCACTCAATGCCTGGTGGATCCAGTGCAATTTTCTAAGTTAAACTGGAATGGCGTTGAGACCACTCAACACACTCAATGCCTGGTGGATCCATAACAATTTTTCTAAGTTAAACTAGAATGGCGTTGAGACCACTCAACACACTCAACGCATGGTTGAGTCCAGAATTCTTTTAAGTTAAATTTGCCCTATTAGTCGAGTATCACTCGACGCCTGTTACCTGTTTACCCCGAGCTTGAGTCAGCTTTCTTGACTTAAAATGTGCGCGAGGGGACTAACACAAAATGAGACTTTACATGTGCAGATTATGTCTCTGAAGGATTACATCAATGAAGCTGAAAAAAGGGTAAGAGATGAAGTAATGGGAGAAATAAAGATCATTAAAAAATATATTACTCATCTGAATG
The DNA here is from genome assembly GCA_039513925.1 of Platanthera zijinensis. Classification (NCBI taxonomy): domain Eukaryota; kingdom Viridiplantae; phylum Streptophyta; class Magnoliopsida; order Asparagales; family Orchidaceae; genus Platanthera; species Platanthera zijinensis. The sequence goes on along the minus strand of CM077090.1, from coordinate 157,960,727 downwards.
CAGAGATTGTAAGATGTTTGGACAAAGCCGCAAGTGTTGTACACCACAATGCCAAAATAATGAATTTTTTTGATGATAATCTATTGCAATGTACTCAAGACATCACCAGTGCCAAGCATTATGTCAACAAAACTAATGAGACGATTGAAAAGGAGTAAACCATCTGCAGTATTACCTCTTCAAGTGTCAAGATGAGGTTATATGTCAAATAAAAAGTTCCAAAGAGACACTATTTGAAGAACAAGAGAAGATATTTCAGAATCTATCCAGCAAAGTTGAGGCTTTCAGAGTTCATCTTTAGAATAAGATATTTGAAGAAGCCAGAAAGGGGGAGAGTATCAATCCTGATCAAGCCCTTTGGTGCCTCCAAGGTACAAGGCTGACTCTGTTGGTACCCTAGTTTGGATTTGAGTTAAGTCTTCTCAATTAGTTTCTTGACCCAAGATTTATCTATGGTCAAAGGTTAGATTTAGGTTAGATCCTATTAGTTGTGTAGAGTTATTGTTTATCTAGATTGAAAATCTGGTTAAGTGTTTTTGGTTCGACTATGGTCGAACGCCGCTCGACTATCGTCTATCAGTTGATCGACTATCGTCAGACAGCAGATCGACTATCTCTGAGTTAGTTCATCTCTATTAAGCTCGATGATCTGTGGTCTCAGTATCGTCGATCGTCGAGTCCTGCTCAACTTTTTCTGTCCCGATAGATTTCTTGTAAGTCGACTATCTGTTCTGATAGTTCGACTATCTGCTCTGATAGTTCGACGATCGTCGTGATTCGTTCGACTATCTTTTTGTCTGTATTTAGAGATATTGTACTCTTTCTTTTCTGTGAATTATTTCTTATATAACTGGCTTATTATATTAAAGATTATTTCATTGATTTTATGCTTACATATCAAGGCAATCTTTGCCTCATTCTTTTTGCATAAGTCAAGTTCTATCTGACAAAGTCTTTTGTCCTATTAGTTGACAAATCTGTGTGCTTTATCTGCCATGCTGTCCTTTATAGCCGTTAGACACAGATGTCTTTCTCTGGCCGTAAAGAGTTTGTTTTTGATGTGACTTTCTCTAATATCTTTTGGACTTGCAGAATGGATAAGCAGCTTCTAAGAAAGCTTTATTTCTTTATAGAATGTCCTTCTGCAGGCTATTTGTACTATTTGTTATTTGCCCACAGATTGTAGATCTCAGAAGAAGACAAGATTCAAATCAAGAGAAAGTTAAGAAGCCGTTACAAAGGCTAATATATAAAGAGCTAGTGAGAGAAGTTAATATAATACATATATAGAAATATAGATATTCTTATACACAGATACATAGATTCAACAACAAGAACAAGTGTAGAACAACTCTCTTCTTCAATCCTGAGTTCATCCTGCTCACAGGAACATTCATACTCAGAGCTTCAAGTAGAAGAAGAAGAAAGAAAAGCTGTTGAAGAAAAATAACCATTCCATATAAAGAGTCTTCTTCAAGCTGCTCCTTCAAGAACTTCAAGACAACAGATCTTCTCTGTCAAGAGTTCTAAAGAGATCCTGCACCCTGAAGCAAGGCTTCTTCCTGGATATTCTCTAAGCCAGGGGGAGCTTTGATTCCTTCAGAGCTTTCTATAGCTCAGTGCAATCCACTAGCTTCTCTAATTTTGTTTAACAATAGAGAAGACATTCTAACTCTCTCAACCTCCTGTACAAAGGGTTATTACTCCCTTCAAAAGTGAACCTTGGTGGCAGGGCACTTGAGCAAAAACCTGTGTTGGATTTTGAGCTCCTGATCAAAATCTCAAAGGGTTTACTTTATCTACCTTAATCAGATCAGTTGGTGGCAGGGCACCTGAACAAAAACCTTTAGTGGATTCCTACCAGGGTGGTAGAAGAGTGGATGTACCTATTGAGAGGGAACCACTATAAATCTTCTTGTGTTGTCTGTATTGCTTATCTTAATTACTGTACTGTGGCTGTGAGTAGAATTAACTAGGATTGCTAGTTGTTGTGTTAGGACTAAAGCTTAAACTGTAATTACAGTTAGCTTTTCTTGTGCACCTCACTTTGTGTTAGGCTCTAGGGTTTCATATATCTATATACTTATTCCGTAAATTAACTCTAAGGGAGTTGAGTAGATTGTCTTATTTTTGAATACTCTATTCACCCCCCTCTAGAGTTGTATCTATCCTCACTTTCAATTGGTATCATAGGGAGGTTGACTGACTATACAGGCTAACACCTGAGTCACAAGATCTAAATAGATACCAAGTTTATAGATATTCACTTCATGGCCCAGTACAAGGATTACTCTAGCACCAGACCTCCAGTATGCAACTTAGCTAAGTTTAGCATCTGGAAGGCAAGAATCAGACTGTATATGAACTCTATTGATGAAGATATCTTTTCTTCTATTTTGACAGGACCACCAACACCACCTGCTGCAACTACTGCTACAACTTCAACAAATCTGAGTGCAGTGCCACCTCTTGACTACAATAATGCTTACAAGAAAGTAAAGATAGCTGATGCAAAAGCTATGAACATTCTATCTCAGACCATGTCTGATGAAACTTTCAAGAAAGTGGCTGATTGCACTTCAGCAAAAGCCATATGGGACTCACTGAACCACATTGTAGCTTGTTCAACTGATGAGAGGAAGGACAGAAGGTCCAACCTCACATCCAAATATGAGAATTTCAAGAAAACTGAAGCAGAATCAGTTGATGCAATGTACACAAGGCTCAGCTCCATCATCAATGAGCTGAGAACCCTTGATAAAGAGATCATATTGACAGAAGTCAATGACAAAATATTGATGTGATTCCCAGCACATGGGATCTCAGGATCTGGCCCATCAAAGAGTCCAAAAGTACAATTGAGATCTCAATTGAAGCTCTCCTTGGCAAACTCAAATCATTTGAGCAAGTACTGAAGACTAGGGAAGATGAAGCTGAAGCCAAGACTCCCACTCCTACAAGGAAAGAGCAAACTCTTGCTCTAAAGGCTGCTGATGCATCTGAAGGAAGCCAATCAAATTAGGAGCTATTGGCACTCTTTGCCAAAAGGTTTATCAAAATGGGCAGAAAGGACTTCAGAAAAGAGTCTTCCAGATATGAAGACAAGTCAAGGTATGACAGAACACCAGCTAAAGAACTTATATGTTATGGCTGCAGGAAACCTGGACACATTCTACCTGAGTGTCCAGAGGAAAAGAACAAGGAGAAGAGAAAAGACAAAGAATATCAGAAGAACCATTCCAAGTCCTCCTCCTACAAAAACAATAAGAAGGAGAAAGGATTTGTGGCTGAAACCTGGAGTGATACTGATGAGGAATCTTCCTCCTCAAGCTCTAGTGAAGATGAGGAAGAGAAGAAGGCAAAAGAAATTTGCCTAATGGCAATTGATGCTACAACAATCATTCAGCTGCAGAGAGTTCTGATGAAGAAGAATTGTCTATTGAAGATCAGGTATTGTCTTCTTATGATTTTACTTCTGTTGAATTTAGATTTGGATTTAAATCTCTCTGTTTAGACTTAATTAGCTCAGAGAAGGAAATTTAAGGAGCTTAGAAAATAGGATAGCTGAATCAGAATCCCTATCTAGTGAAAATGCTAGGCTAGAGCTGAACGCACTAGATCTACTGAAAGAAATCAAATTTTCTTAAAATGAACTAGCCAAATCTAAAAGATTAGAAGAATCTCTTAATGGTAG